>JAVJIF010012595.1:0-166873 GCA_038442645.1 Agave tequilana | reverse complement strand
TTCAGAATTGAAAGTTATGGCTAGCTTTTAATAACATAAATACTTCTAATAAATTACAGTGGCTACTATCCCTTTAGTTTCTTTGTAACCCAATGTTAATTAATTGTAGGCACATATTACAGGCTTAAGATGGATATATTATTTTGATTATAACAAAGGAGGCATCTCACACCACTTGATATGCTCAAAATCCGTCATTCTGTCAAATTGTCCTTGGCAACACCTCCTTTTAGTGAAATCAACAATCTTCCTCGATTCTCTGGATTTGGGTGAACGTGATCCCTTTCTCGTTGAATGGATCATCTATTTATGCAAGTCATGTTTAATAGATAAGGTTAGGAAATCCTGCTCAGTTTGTATACCTTAATTTCATGTCTTGATAACGGTTGAGCCGAAAACCCTGATTTGAATCAATATAGAGAGAGTCCATCTCTATCTTGTGGTTCACACCTCGTTCGAATTAGGATTGGGCTTAAGAATAGAGATCTCCGTATCGGATTTGATTCTTCTGTTAACCACCCGACCCGTTTGAAAGTTAAACCGGGTGAAATATCAGGTTAAATTATTCTAGAAATAGCCACGAGCGCACATCCGTCAGAGGTTGGATAACATGTGTCATGATCTTGCTCAGGTCAGAAAGTAACCACTACAAATACCCCCTCTGCTTCCTTTTCTTCGGAAGAGGTCAAAAACTTTTCCTCAGGAGATTTCAGGTTCCCAGAGTCTCCGATGCAGAGAGGGAAGCAGAATGAAATAAGAACTTTCTGGGTCTGAACTCAAAGTACTTGTTATCGTTTCAGATTTTGTCTTGCAGTGACGTGTATGGCGATATAGTCTGGCAGAGCTTTAAATGTGCGTTACATCTGGCACAACGCTAATCAGATTACCGCCTCTTGTGCGATGCGACATTCGAGTGGGTACCACGTATTTGAAGTGACGGTGTCGATTGTATTCACCGTTACACGTGTAGGGCATTGATCGAGTGACGGTTCATTCTCCTAAGGTTAAGAGGGTTACACTCTAAGATTTTGGGCATTTTTCCAAATGCCTACTTCATCTTCTTCTTGCTTCCCTCTGATCTTTTAATCTTTGAATATCTGTCATTTCCTTATTCCTATTGAAAAATAAAGAAAGGGGAGAATCCGGTCCTTCCGATGAATCGGACAAGGGAAAGTCCATCATGGAGGAGGTAAAGAGAACTTCCACTCATATCAGGATAGGGATGGACTTTGATCCAAAGACCTCTAAGCTTCGCGACCAGGAGGTGGATAAATACCTGGCTACTTATGGCTTTCACTGGAGCCCGAGGATAAAATTTGAGTTTTGTCCCAACGATGTTGATGTTACCTCGGCCCCGCCTAATGTGTATATGTATCTCCTGGTACTAGCACTAGGATTAAGGCTGTCAATAACGAAATTCATTGGCAACGTTTTGATTTTTTATGAAGTCACTCCCTCTCAGTTATCAGCAGTGGCTTGGCGTACTGTTCTAGGGTTGAAGCCCTCTGCAATTTGTATGCTCCCGAGGCTTATCATTGTGAGATTTTCAGCGTTGCGTACTTGCTGAGGAAGACCATCCTGGGTGCGTGTTGTTTTATTCCCCAGAGCAGGGCGAAAAAGATTGTCATCAACAAGGTTGATAGCGACTGCAACATGCGGGATATCGTGATTCAGGTGTTCAGTCTATAAGATGCCGACTCGGAGGAGAAGTGTGGGGTTGTCCCGGTTGTGTGAATTTGGATGCAGGTGCTCGCGGGGACCTTGCCTACCATCGATGTCGAAGCAAAGTTGAGTAAGCTGACAGCTGTCGATTTTAATAATCGCAATTGGAGTTGGATGTTGAGCCCGAACAGACCTCCAGTACCGCCAGTTATTCGGAGGGTGCCTGCTTCAGGTAAGGATCAGCTGGCCCCCAAACCTGAGGAGTCTGTTCAGGAGGAAAGCAATCCTGACTCCGAGATGGAGTCTACCCGAGAGGTGAGCTATCGGGTCATTAATCCCAGGAAGCTGAGGGTCCGAAGAGAGATGGTTCCCGACAAGAAAAAGAGGGCACCTGCTCCGTCTTCGCGCCTTTCGCGGCTAGGGGTATGCTCTGGATTTCTCTAGCTTTTTGTTTGTGAAAACTGTCTCTCCATGTCTTGTTTTCTTTTTGTAGAAGAAGCGTCGGCTTCGGTTCGATGAATCCCATAATGAGAGGATGATGAGCTTGCTAAAAGTCCGGACCATCCCTGTGCATACCTATGGAACAGCCCCCATTACCAAGGAGGGTAGGGTTGGATACCCCGTTCGTATGAAAGATGCTCGGAGGACTTCCCCCACCCTCGGGACTCATGAAGAGGTTACAAGTACAGCCCCGGTGGTACCAGCAGGGCCTTCCACTGCTATGTTACCCTCCTAGGATGGGCCTGAGGTAATGGCACCCCTAGTCTAGATGATACTGGGCTCGAGTTTTCACGCGGGCTTGAGAGGGTGGACGTTGCTGAGCTTCTTCCGTCTACAGAGGATGCAAGGATCGCCGGAGGTGTTGGCTCCTCGAGGGTTGTCGCCTAGTCCCTCGAGGTGTCTTCGGGACGAGCTAGTGCAAATCTTGAATTTGGATTGTTCCTCCGAAGGGGGCTGTCAATGTAGCTCTCGGGTATGGAGATTTCCTCAGAGGGCCTGAAGAACTCAAGGCCCTCCCTTTGAATGAGCGAGTCGGCGCATGAAGAACGAGGTTTTAGAGTAAGTAGAGCGATGACTGTCTAGCGTTATTTATTTGATTAACATCTGACTTTTGGCGTTCCTTTCAGAATGCGGTACTCATCTAGGAGCTGATAGATGACCGCCTGGACGCCCTGAAGGCGAAGGAGGGCAAGGTGGCTGATTTGTGCCGAGGGCGGAGGAGCTCAGTGCACGGGGAAGGCAGCAACTGAGAAGATCAGTCGGCTCAAAAAAAATTTGTGACACGAGGTGAGGGCTCACTCGAATCGGGAAGAGGAGTTGGCGCGGCTCGGAGAAGAGCTGGGAAAAAAGGGTCGGAGATGTTGGATTCTGAGTTGCATCAGAGGGAGTCTGCACTAATGGCTACTCAGCAAACACTTGAAGAGCGTGTCAGCGAGCAGATGGTGCAGAAGCTACCCTGAGGTTCGAGCGGGATGTTTTTGAAGAGGCAATGGGGTGTCTTAATGATGACTTGGGTAGGGTACAGATTGCCTTTGATAAAGCTGAAGCGTGTGAAAAGAAGGTTATAGCTGATTGTCAACGCACGTTGAAGGTGTTTAAATTTAAAAAGCATAAAGATACGTACGAAGACGGGAAGTATAGGGCATCTCCGAAGTACTCACTTGATATCGGGTCCTTCCTTAAGGGGGGAAGGTCAGTATCCTCTTGAGGGTGATGCTACTCATGCTGCCGAGGTGGAGGCCTGTCAAGACTGTCTGTCTCGAGATGCAACATCACTGATATCAGGCCTCCTGTCGACCGCGTTTGATGTAGAGCAGGTAGCTGATATTTCCTCTCTTGTCATTAGGGAGACCTCTCCAAATCTTCGCCTAGCGATGCTGCCCCCTGGAGACTAGTCGTCTGCTGGTCGTTCCTAATGTTGGGTAGGTGACCCAGGCTGCCGTCGAGGATGCGGTTCTTCTGGCTTCTTCTTCCGAGGCTTTTCAAAAAGGCAAAAGCTAAGTGAGTAATTGAGAGTTTATCTTCTTTGGTTTTTCTATTGTTGATTATAAAGATCTGGTGTAATCTTTTAAAAAGAAATAGTTGGGTCTCTTGGTTTCACCTTTTTTTGAACATCTTATTCCTTTGTGTTTCAAGGTCATCGCGGATGCAAGCCAACATACTTCTTCCATTCGTCTTCTGACTCGGTAGTCAATGGTCAAAGGAAGAGCCTTACCGGCTGGGGACGTCTCCTGCTTGCACAGCTTTGAGAAGATTTGCGCTTCGAGTGAAGAGCCGTTCGAGGAGATCAAGGGATCCGAGTCTGGGAGAAGAGAGGCAGAGATGAAAATAGACCTGGATGATGAACCCGAATCATTGTTGGACTCCTTGAATGCCTGACGGGAGAAAGTAGTCGTGGGGGAGCTCCTGAGAATTCCTGAGCTTTCTCACTCCGTAGAGCTCAAGTTACTCGACATCTTAACCTCTCAGCTGGATCGTAAGCTAATTTCTCACAATACGATCATGATTGGTCATAAGAAAAGAGTGGACGCCATCCTTCAAAAGGGTCGCGAGCTGCTAGAGGCGAGCTCTTCAATGAGGAGGGAGAAGGTAGAGCTTGAAGAGAAGCTATTGAGCTGTCTTCTAGAGTTGCAAAGGCGTTGGAAGAGGTGTCAGATCTTCAGAGAAAATAGATTCTACCCAGTTGAAGATTTTTTTCCCTCGAGAGAGGGTCGACAGGGGTTGTTCTGAGAATCTGGCACTCGAGCATGAGCCCTGAGCCATCGGGAGTAGCTTGGAAGGGCGTGACAAGGATGTGGATGAGTTGAGAACTAAGGTCTCACGCCATCGGACCGTTGTGATGATCTTTGATTTATTCATGAAGCGAAAGAGGCACAGAAGCTGCATTCCGAGATCATAACCCTTAGGTCAGGCGTTTAAGTAGAGGGTGTCGGGGTACGACTTGGGGTCGAGAACCGAAGCCCAAAAGGTCCTAGCTTCCGACCCAGTGGTCAGGTCGTCAATCTGGGAGATCGTCCGACCGTGCCGAGAGCTCTGACTGTTGGCATGAGAGAGCTCGGAGAGAGTGGACGGACTAGGGAAGAAATCATCGGCGTAAACGACGGGGCTAACCCGCTTTTGTATGGATGAGTGTGACCCATCCATTTTCTGTAGGCTGAATTGTTGTTTTGATGCTCCTGTGTGATGCCTTGTGTTTTTGTTTGAGGGAGCCATTAGAGACTCAGTATAGGCTGTTGATTCACTCGAGTTGCCATCAAGGTGAAAATATGTTTAGGCTGACTCCGAGCAGCCCTAGTGGACAGCCTCCGTCTTTCAGTAGGCTCCCTAAGTGATAGCCATGGGAGCTATCTTTCCCTCATAACCGTCAGGATAGGACCCGATATAAACTGTTGACTCACTCGAGTGGCCATCAAAGCGAAAATCTGTCTAGGCTGACTCCGAGCAGCCCTAGTGGGTGACCCTCCGTCTTTCAGGAGGCTCCCCGAGGGATAGCCGTGGGGACTGTCTTTCCCTCACAGTCGTCAGTGTAGGACCTGATATAGGCTATTAAATTACTCCAATAGCCATCAAGGTGAAAATATATCTAAGCTGACTCCGAGCAGCCCTAGTGGGCGAGCCTCCGTCTTTCAATGGGTTCCCCGAGGGATAGTCGTAGGGGCTGTCTTTCCCTCATAGCCATCAGGTTAGGACTCGATATGGGTTTTGACTCACTCGAGTAGCCATCAGGTGAAAACCTGTCTAAACTGACTCTGAGCAGCCCTAGTGGGCGAGCCTCCATCTTTTAGGGGGTTCCCCGAGGGATAGTCGTGGGGGTTGTCTTTTTCTCATAGTCGTCAGGGTAGGACCCGATATAGGTTGTTGACTCGCTCAAGTGTGCTCGTTATATCTAAAAAAAACATGAAAAATAAAAAAGTTTGCATAAATTTATTGGATGTTATGTAGTTTTCATGTGATGTTGCTTCGGGTAGGAAGCATATGCCCAGTGGTGGTCTTCCAGTCCCGGGTGGTGTCAAGGAGTGAGTGTCTCAATCAACCATTTCGGCTGGGGTTTCTCCGACTTCAGGGTTTTCTTCTGAGTCGAGGATGAACTCATCCAAATATCCTCAATGAACTGTCCTCGAAGTGTTGTTGGAGTGCCCAACAATGTGTTGTGGCGTGTCCCCGACTGTCATGGAAGTAACTTACTGCTTCTAGGAAGTCTGGGTCGTGTCTGGCTGTCTTTGGGAATTTCAACCAGAGCTGATGCTTGAAGATGTAGAAGATCTGATCGATCGGGAGGTTCATGGCGTGAAGGTGATGGAGCCTTCGGCCTTCGCCTTCGTCAGGGAAGCGTCCTCCTTGGGAGTTGGGGCTCGGTGGCCCCTTACACGTTTCCTCGATCCGTCAGGCTGAAAGCTCTCAGGGTTATCAAGTGAGACGGCCGCTTTAGAGCGCATCTTATTTAGCTTAAAACATAGGTCGGTTGGAGTTGCGAGGTGATGATGGGCCTCGGAGAAAGAGTCCGCCAGAATTTCCTGAGCGCCTAATCGATGACCTACTGTTGCGCCTCTCGCAGAACTTTTATCTGTGTGAGCAGCTAATGATTGACTACCATCTCGTGCTTACGCTCTGCTATGTCATGATGGATGGCGACAAGTTCTTGCTCACGATTGGCCTTCGCCCGGTGTTCATCCAACTGTCATCGCAGATCAATCACCATATGGACAAGTTGTCCTCGGGAAAAGGTCGTTGGGTCAAATTCATCAGGGCGTTGGCCTCATGACGGGAGGTGTTCTTGTGGGCCATGATCGTTGTGCGAAGATGTTTTCGTGGAAGGGTTAGGGTGTTGGATAGCGAGAGATCTCAAAGGTCTTGAGTTCGCTCTCAACTAAAGCATCAAATGCTGTGGGTAATTCCAAAAAAAATCAGTCTACGCACCAAAATAGAGAAGTGGATGTAGCCAAATCACATAGAAGTTAATCGCAAACACAATAAAATACATGAAAAAAACTGAAAGGAAAAAAACCACGGAGATAGAGAAGCTCTACTATGTCAATGGAGATTACAAAGGAGTTCTCAGGATTCGGGTGAACGTGATCTCTTTCTCATTAGAAGGGATCCTCTATTTATATAAATCATGTCCAATAGATAAGGCTAGAGAAGCATGCTCAGTTTGAATACCTTAATTCCATATCTTGATAACAGTTGAGCTAATACCCTGCTTTGAATTGATATAAGAGATAGTCCATCTCTATCTTGTGGTTCGCGCTCAGCTATAAATAAGAATGAACTGCTCCTGAGAGGTTACTATCTCGTTTGAATTAGGATTGGGCTTAAGAATAGAGACTCTGTAATCGAATCTGATTATTCTGTTAATCACCCGACCCGCTCGAAATTCAAACAGGGCGAAGGTACTGGGTTAAATGTTCTGAAAGTAGCCACGTGTCGCACATCCGTCAGAGACTGAATAAACATGTGTCATGATCTCAGGCGGATCAGAAGGTAACCACTAATATCTCTATTATATTCAACAGAGAAGGTATCTCACACCACTTGATATGCTCAAAATCCGTCATTCAGTCAAAATTGTCACTTGGCAACACTTACTTTTAGTGAAAATCAGCAATCAAAAATTTAGTTATAATAACACGTGTGTTTATTAATTTTCTCATATGCTTCTGATTTCATATGTTAAAAAAATTTCTTGCTTTTATCATGTATGTTATCAAGTTAAATTTTGAAATAAAATAGGGGAAGACTTACTTGTTACATATACAATGGCACGAACTAAAATTAATTTCATTAAAAAATATTGAATATTTAGAATGGTTTAACAAATAGAAAATAATTTTGCTATCTATTTATTATTTTTTTTATATATCTAGAAAAATGAAGATTTTAACTTTTTATTCATTGGTATAAGTACCCCCCAACCTAATCATTCATGGCTCTGCCCCTGATAGTACATAATAACCCAAATTTTCTTTTTAAAAAATTGCAATATTAAGATTTAGAGGGTTTTATGCAAAATAAGTAGTAACTAGAGAATTAATTAATAATTAATAAGTGTTAGAGTCCAACTAGAAAAAATAATACAAAACCTAATCAAATTTGAAGGGTGTGATTGTACGGTCGCAGCCATCGCAAATCGAAAAAAAGTGAGAGAGAGGAGATCGAAATGAAAAAAGAAAGAAAGAAAAGGAAAAAAGGATAACAGCCCCCAACCGAGGAGGAAGAAAAAGGAAATGAATTAAAAAAGAAAGAAAGATTATTAAACATTGAGATTAAGAATTTGAAATTAAGATGATCTTTTTGGTTCATATGATTTTATTACTAGATATTTTTATATGGGTATTGTACTTGTTAGATTACCCTTGTAGATTTTTGCTATTGAAGATATTTGAATGGGAGGCTACGACCCAATTCCTAAGCATATGGGAGTGGGCGTGTGACAACATGGTTCCAACTTTTCAATGAATTTTTTTATTTGTCATTTATTGATTAGTTTTAGTTTAGTAGATTTCAATTTATGGACTCTCTTTCGATTTATTTGTCGTTGGACTTTATTTGAGGAACTCTATAATGTAGATGGATCTCTGAAACTTGTGATTCTTTTTGGGTTTTGTAGCTATGGATCCTTTGGAAATAATTTTTTTGTTGAGATTTTAGAAATGGAAATCAAAATTTTAGGATTAAGATGATCTTTCCGGTTCAAGTGATATTGCTATTAAATATTTTATATCTGTCTTGTAGAACTTTTGCTATTAGAGATATTAGAATGAAAGAGGTTATGACCCAATTTCTAAGTGGCATCGGATTAGGGGCGTGACATGAGGTCTCCTCTTACAAGTTACAACTGTTGGAAGTAACCTCACCACGGGAGTGCCAAGACACTGCTCTCAAACATTTGGGACTAAGAGATCAAGAAGCAGAGACCTCTCTCCAATACGACAACACCTCTCTCTTTCTCTCAATTCCCAAAAACCCTAAACCATAGTCTTTAGGATCCCCTGTGTCCTAAGAACTGGAAGGTGAAGATGGGTTCAGAGACTAGTAATGACGTCCAACAACAGTGAGTCAACTCAAGGTCGTCGATGACGGAGCAACGATTAGTGGAACCCTAAACGTGGGGGTGTAAACAGGACTAATTAGGGTCGGGTTAGGGGTACCATCGGATGCAGATTATCCGCAAATATCTGCATCTGAATCCGCCTTCAACCCAAATACGGATATCATTTTTTTACATTCGTCAATATTTGTATTTGTATCCGTACCGAAGGTTGGATGCGGACACAGATATGATAAAGGCAATACCCGATTCGTACTCGATCCGATATCTGAAAGTTTGGGTGCTTGATAATGATATCTGGATGGAAGAGACTATTCTTTAATTGAATGAGGCAATAGATTTTAATATTTTGAGTTAATGAAAAAGTAATAGAGAAAAGTATCTGATTCTTGTAAGAGTAGCATGAGATATTTTGGGTATTTTGATATTAACTGTGGCATCTGAATCGACATTTAGAACCAGAAGTCATATAATCTATTGCTATAGAAGTCGAATGACAATGGATACAGTGAAAGCATTGATATGTACACAATAATATTATAATATGTATCACATTTTATATTATTGTAGATGAGATAAAAAGTAATATAAGTATATTCATTTAGTTTATCCGTAACTGTATCAATTTTGCATATTCAATTAGTATCTGCATCCGATCCGCTAATATCCGATTCTTATTTGATATCTGATTCTGTCGAATATGCATATCATTTTTTCACATCCACCAATATTTGTATCCATATCAGTATCTGAAGGTTGAGTGCAAATACGGATATGATAAAGACAATATCTGACTTGTATCTGATCTGATGGCACTCCTAGGTCGGGTCCATGTAAAATCTGAAACTAAATCCGATCAGCAGATGTCAAACCTGAATTCAAGTTTGAATCTGAGATAAGGATAGGATCCGAATCCTATCTGAACGTGATAACAAAGATAGGGTCGGATTCCGATTCGGATTTTTTTTTATTTTTTTAACAAATAAAATCCAAAAGACAAAGGTGATTCGAATCTTTAGATTTCTCTTGTGCTGATCTTCACCCAGAAACTAAATGTTTGCAAAGGTTTTGCTCCTAGTCTCCTCACCACGGTTCAAAGACTCGGCCAAGTCGGAGACGAGTCGGCCGAGTCGTATCCGTCTCGGCCCGCTCCGAGACGAGTCCGAGTCACGAGTCGGTCGACTCAACTCAGAGGAGACCGACTCGGCCGAGAATCAGAGTTGACTCGGTCGACTCGGCATTATGATGATGATTTTGTGCCTCATCGCAATTCAATGTGGAAATAACTACATTAGCATGTATTTATGAATGTAGTTTATGCAATTTACTATATTATGCATGTATTTTGATATGCTTATACCGACGACGCGTGTATTTATGCTTGCACTTTATATTTAGTGTGCTAAGTGATATATTTTAGACATGTGATACATGAATGTGGATGTCTACATTTTTTTAAGATTTGTTGTGATTTTTTCAGAATTTTTTGAGCTTTCTATGTAGCGTTTTGCGCGTATAGCCCGATACCGATCCAAGTCGACGAGACCGATCCGTCTCAGTGCCCGCCGAGTTGGCGGCCGAGACCGCGACTGTGAACCATGCTCCTCACTCATAACTCATGGGTACACCTCCAATTGGTAACATGAGAGAGAGAGAGAGTAATCAGCAATAAAAGGAGAAAGAGTAATCAACGGTTAAAGGGGGAAGGGAGGGGGAGAGAGGGTAACAAGCAATTAAAGAAAGGAAATGAAAAGTCAGGAAGAGATAATAATCACCAATTAAAGAAGGGGGAGAGAGAGTAATAAGCAATTAAGGAAGAGAGATGAAAGTCATGAATGAAAAGCCACGAGTTAATTAGTTGTTGTTGCTGGGAGTTAATTAGTTCATTAAGAATTAGATTTTTATTAATTAGGGCTCAATTAATACTTTTTTGAGTAAAAACAAAGGGGGAAACCCTGCGGCATTTTATTAAAAAGAGCTTTAATGAAACAGATCCAAAAAAAATAGGGTAAAATCATGCCTCTCACACATAAATTGCACCCAAAAAATTCATGCCTCTCAATACTTATGCTAGCTACTCGGCAAAAACTGTGTTTTGAGTTTCGTAGTAATAAAATCTAAATCTGACCTGCAACTAAATCGGGTTCAAGAAACAAGATTTAAATTCGACCCAAATAATATTTGGATTCAATTTTTAGGATCCAAAGCCAAAATTAGTGTTATATTCGGGTCGGGTTAGCAAGTTAGTGAGTTATGTTTACAGTCCTACCTCGGCAAAGATGGCTTGACAAAGAAGGGAGGAACAAACGGGTAGGCGACAATGGCGCCAGCGATAAAGGGAAGAACAACTAATGTGTGGGCAACAAAGAAGGGAGAAACACGAACTGGTCGACGACCACAGCGTCAGTGACATAGAGTGGAAGAACGAGCGTGTCGATGACAATGGCATCGATGAAGAAGGAATAACAAATAGGTCGATAGCAAAGGCGTCAGAGACAAAGGGAGCAACAACGAATGCGTTGGCGATAATGGCATTGACGAAGAAGGGAGAAACAATGAATTGGTCAACAAACCATCGGAGGAACTTTGAACCGAGCAACGAAAGAGGGAGGAACAATGTGAAATGAGTCAGGGCAACTTCAACCTTTAATTTTAGTCACTTCTTAAAAATTAATAAAAAAACATATAAAAAACTCATTAGCTTTTTGTTAGGCAAACTTTCAATGTCATACCATCTTGAGTTAGAGGAAGGTTGGTGATGTTAAATATAATAGTATACCATCAGTGTCGGTGAGAAACTGATTGATTGATCAAGAGGGGGAAGAGGAAGAGGAAAGAGGAAAGGGAGGTGAGAGAGGAAGAAGAAGGGCATTGCTCTCTCACACACGGATGAAGACGGATAGAAGAACGAACGGACAAAATTTTTGACTGAGTCACGGGAGAAACCTCCCTTCAGTCAGTTTTGATTAAGTAATTAATTAATTAGAAGAGTTATTCAGATATATTGATATAATAGTATTTGAAATCTTATAGTGAATTAAGTAATACGAATCATAGTTTGACAAAAATTTCATTTTGTATGGGGCTATATAAATAGTAAACTACTCATAGTTCTATGTAATTGTATTTTGTAACTCTTCTAAATATTAACAAAGATGTGCCTTTCATACTTTAACAATCACAGTGCCAAAAAAACCAAAATAGGGATTTAAACTTAATAAGAACAAAATCATAGTAATACTAAACTACCAAGACCTCATAATTTGACTTCATTATAAGAAAATCAAGATCCAAATTACTTCAAAATTTGGTATCTAGGATATCAATTTTTCCTAATTCACAAAAGGAATAGATGGAAGGTGGAAAAATAGATGAAAAATATGAAATAAATAAAATGATGTAGAGAGATCATATTAATAGCTAAAGACGGATATGTGAGCATCTTTTACTCTTTCATAGGCTTTTACACAAAATTGGCTTAGTATTACAAAACAACCCTCTTTACAGGTGCTCTAATTCCAAAGCATTTAATGTCAAAGTGGGATTGGTCCTCTTATATTATGTGTGTCTGACACACATGAACCGAACACGGTGAGAAGAATATTCAATTTATTGGGTAAATTGAAGCTTAAAACAAATGTCTATAGAATGATAGATTGTCTCTCACTCTACAAATATATCAAGTCAAACTTCAGGTTCTTTGTTCTGTGTAAGTTATATTGGAATACGACCCCAAAAAAAAAATCAAGTATTTAGTAAATTGCATCATATCCAATCCAACATGTGTAAGTCATATTGATATATGACCCAAAACAAAAAAAAGTTAAACAAATTCACCATATCCAATCCAAGATGTGTAAGTGATGTCAGAAAACCACCCAAAACAAAATCAAACAAATAGGTGATTTGAATGCTATAATGTGTATCCAAAAGGATTAATTATTGATGTAAGCAAATTCCAAAAGAAAAACAAAAAGGATGCACTTAAGCATGTTAACCATCAATATGATTAATCTACAGAAATAATTCAGGTCACCAGAAGTAACCAAATTGGAAAGAAAACAGAATTTTAATTGCTGCATTTGGTAAATATCAATAGAAAAAGTTGTTCATTGGAATCAATAAGTGTGTGACACGAGGGAGAAAAATACAAACTGTGGTTGAAGGTCATAGTTGTAAGGTCGGCATTCATGAGGTCCAAAAAAATAAATATGGAAGAGTGAATGGTACCTTAAATCTTTCTGGCTCAGTAAGTTCAAATATTAAAGCATCTCCATCTTCCAAATTATGATCCAATGAGAAGCCTCTCCATCCGCCACTAAGACCAGTCCGCTTCCCAATATAGATGGCATCATATTCCTTACCTTTTTCATCTTCTAATACCATTCTCAGCTCATTAGGAGGAAGGTTATCCTTGCAAAACTTGCTTGGGAGACCCTTAGTAACAACATAGACACTTCAGACATATGAACTTGACTTGAAAGAACCTTAAAGATATTTTCATATGTACGATTGAACTTACAAGCCAGAAACAACTGGACACGTGTGACCGGACCATGGTCTTAACAAATGAAGGATGGGGGGACTTCAGATCCTTCTGAAGCTTCTCTGCTCTCTTTACTGCAGCAGTTATTTGTTGATAAGAAGCAACTCTTCCAGTATACGCTCTTTCAGGATTGCTGTTTGTAGATCTCCTGATAGAAAGATGATCCAGTTTTAGCAACATAAGACCCAAAATCACAAAAATAAAACGATCGATGGTTGTGTTAAAGGTAAGTAATACCTTCTGCGGAGAGATGCAGGCTCTCTCTCGACAACCTGATGCATATATTTGAGCACTTTAGTGGTCTGGCTTGATTTTACTAAATGGAACTCACTACAAAACGTTATCCTGACTATAAAGAATGACATTATACAACAAAAATTAGCATGGCTAAGTAAGAAATACACTCCTGAAAGAGAGCACAGTATTGGTGAGACTTTTTCATGAACATTACACATTTTCACTTCTTCCAGGCTCAAGAACCACGAAATAAATAATAACAATGAATCAGATCCACAGGACAATCATAGAAACATCCTATGACAAAAAACAACAGAAGCTACATGGAAAAGAAGAAAAATGATTGAAAACTACGACTGCAAAGATATGTTGTAACTGGTGCTTGCTACTTTTTTCCCTTAAAATAAAGTACTTGCTACATTGTTGTCTGGGTCAAATTTCTCATTGTCTGGTGCCAGTGCAAAATGATCATGAGTACATAGTCCCTCAAAGAATGATAGAATCATAAGAAATTGAATGAGGGTGAAACTGCCCATTTATATGAACAGGAAAGGATCAATTCTCTCAATTACAATATGACCATTAACCAAAATAGTTATCATAATTTCACCAGCATGTACACAGTAGTAGATGCAATTACACGATATGATTCTAGCCGCGCGTATCTTTTGTAATTAAAACAATAATGTCTCTGTCATCCATCTACATTATAACATAACCTTTAGTGTTTTAGGCACAAGCACTGTATAACAAACAATACAAACACCTCATAATTGCTTGCAGGTTAGGCAATCATCTTAGTTATACATATGCTCATAATAGGGGATGTTCAACTACCACATTTTGGCCAAATTACAGACATGATGCCTGTTAGGATAGAGAGAAGGTGGTACACCCTCAACTAGGATGTGGTTGTATATTTAAAAAAAAAAGTACATGTCCTAATAAGACTAAGAGAATACCTATTGTCTTATAAGAAATAGGAGAATTCAAAATAAAGAAAAGATCCTATTTCTACTTTAATTCTTATTTCTACTCTAATACTCTCTCTCAAACTAGAGTATAGATGTCAGTTATGCCCAATTTGTTACACAAAATTGAAAAACTTTTTTTAAATAAAGCTTTGTGAAGATATCTCTAAGTTGACAAATTGATGTGATAAACGAAGTGACTATCCGATGTGTCATCACCACGTCTCTGGTAAAATGGCAATTGACTTCAATATCTTTGTTTGCTGATGAAAATAGGATTATTGGCAATGTATACAGCCACTTGATTATCACAGTACATCAGCGTTGGCTTGTTTTAGATAATGCTCATTTCACAAGTAAGAAATAGAATCCGCATCAATTCACGAGTTGTTTGAGTCATGGCTTGATACGCAGCCTCAGCACTGGATCGAGCTACAAGATTTTGTTTTTTTACATCGCCATGTCACCAAAGTTCCTCAAACATAAGTGCAATAACCAGTAACAAAGGCTATTATTTTACTACAGCAACTGATAAAAGAATCCAAACAGGATGCGAACAAGCTACCGAAGAGAAAATCTCAAAATAAGCAACATCATAAGTTTGTGTGTAACCCTTGACACAACAAACGGTGCCTTCAAGCACTCAATCTATCCATCGGGGAGAAATTTAACAGTGTATATCCTTAGACAACCAATAGCTTGTTTTCCTGGTGGTAAGAAGTTAATTCTCATGTTTCATTAGCACGTAAAGCACTCATCTCTTCATCCATGGTATTTTTTCATCCATGATCTAACATAGCATCACGATAAGATTTTGGGAGATACAAAAGACAATTTGGTTGCAAAATTAAAGTATGTAAGAGAAAAATAAGAGAAAGTAACACTTTTTCTCTAGAATGTTGAGAGCAAGAACGAGATCTTTTTGAAGAGTTATGGGAAGCTCAAATACTTCAGTGAAGCAGTTGACTAATGAGTAGGTAAATTGTCAAAATCAGTAGTAATCTTCTTCTATCATTGATAAACTTGAAGTGAAACAAAAAATGGAATAATAAGAGTGACAGAAGACGGTGTAATAGACCCTGAAAAGTCTAAAAAAATAAGGCGTGTTTTAAAAAAGTAACATTGACACAAACCATATATTTTTTACTCTTGGGATCCCCACATCGATATTCTTTTTGCGTACGAGATATCCTAGAAAAACACATCAAACTTATTGAGGATCAATTTATCATGACCTTTCTTTAGAATTTGAATAAAACCACACACATCCAAAAAATCTTTAGAGGTGATTCAAACAACTGTTTATCAAGATAAAGAACTGAGAATGAGATTTTACCATCCAAAATAAAAGAAGAAACCTTATTAATTAAGTGAAAAGCAGTAAATATTGCATCAACCTAAAAAACACTTGAGAATATGCATATGAATCATTAGTGTTTGAGTAATGTCAAGTAAATAAAGATTTTTTTCTTTCAACAATATCATTTTATTGAGGTGTATGAGCACATAAATTTTGATGAACTATACCACGAGAAGAAGAAGAATTTGAAGAGCATGTTGCATATATTCTAAAGCATTATCAGATCGTAAATATTAAACGAACAATTAAATTGAGTACTAATCTCTTTATGAAACCTTTGAAAAATAGATAGAATTTTATAATGATCTTTCATCAAGTCATACAAGCAATGTTCTAAAAAAATTTTACTCTGATGATTAAACGGGCATTTAATTATTTTCGGGAGAAAAACGCTTACGAAATAGTAAATTTGCCAGTCTAAGCAGACAGCCGTTGTAAACTGATTATTCAGCAATTAAATTTGAATCGGGTAAAATAAAATGCCTGCTCAGGTGTTTAATGGATTCGAATTTTTATAGGTTCGAATTTTGAACTCATTAGTTGACTGAAAACCGAACTCAACCCAATATATATATGTAAGCCTCTCTTATTGGGAATTAGAGCTCGATAGCTTTGATTTTTTTCTTTTGTTCATCGACGCCTCCCCCAAAGCTTCGACGATCTCCCCTAAGAGCCTTGTTTATTGGCGACCACCCCCGAGCTTCGACGACCTTCCCTGAGTCTTGTCTGAGCCTCGATGACCTTTCTTGAGGCTTGACTACTTTCCCTGAGTCTTGTTTGAGACTCGATGACTCCCCCGAGTTCCCTTGAGCCTCGGCGGCAATATCAGAGCTTGGGCAGGGGTCTTGTAAAACGAGGCTGGCGGCGTCGAGATTGAAACCCCCACTCTTTTGATCTCAACTCGCAAGGGGCTGCCCAACTTCATCTCTCACGATCACCTCACCTCCCTCCCTTTCCCTCACTCTCGCCTCCACAACCACAAAATTCAGTATTATAATATTATTATATATTAAAATATTAATAAAATGAATAATCTGTTTAATCGGCATTTAAACTGCCCCGAACCACGCGAGTACTGAAATCATTTTGTAAGAACATTGCATACGAGAATAGTCATTAATAAAAATTACAAAATAAGAAAAACCAAATACACTTTTAATTCGAGTAAGACCCCAAATATGAGTATGAATAACTTCAAATTCAGCACTTTATCGGTTAACTATCCTAAAAGAGCAAGAAGTTTTATGATGATTCCCAAACTGATATGATTCACATTCTAATTGTGAGACTGGTTAAACAAAAAACTTACACTTTAATCAATTTTAAAGATGCATGACCTAAATGACAGTGTGTAACAGTCTCAGATTTCTAATCACTTCTATAAATACAATTTATCCCATAATTTTCAAAATTTACAAAATTTCGGTAGCATTTCCCCTAAAACTAAGAATTTGCCTTTTTACATACACATTAGTTTCGGCCAACATTAGCCTACATAGAAATTTCAAACCTAAATCTCAACAATATACATATCTAACATATTTTCCATAAATATTGTTCTTCAAATATAGATACACACACCCCTAACCTATCTCAAACCAAGATCAAGATCAAGTATTACTCAACAAGTCCTTATTTACATTTCAAATCTGTTAAGTTATTAGTTATTGGTTATTCAGTTATTGGGTAATTACCCATATTTGCCCATATACCCTCCTTGTCTTTTATATATATCTTGTAACTCTCTTTTATCTATATACAATTTTCTTTTAGAGTTTTCTATTTCTCTACATGATATCAAAGCTAGAGAAACCCTAACCCTAAAAATTCACCATCTTCTTTCCTTACTTTCATCACATTTTCCCTCCCTCTCCTCAACCATCACCTTCCATCTCTCCAAACACCTGCCGCCAGCCCTCCAAGGGTCCAAAGACCTGCCGCCACCTTCCCATCTTCCCCAAAGGTTGTCGTCAGCACTTCAAGAGCTCTAAGAAGTACCACAACTACTCAAAAATTAGTTTTTAGAGCTGATTTGAATCTTTTAATGCTCTACAAGACTTATCTGGTGAGATCTGATCTGTTTATTGCTTAAAATCATATTTTTATATCTGATCTGACTATTTGGATGCTCTATAAGACTTCTCTGATGAGATCTGCTGTCTACTGCTAAAAAATTAGATTTTTACATATGATCTGATTTTTTAAGGCTATCTATGCTACTATCTGGTAATTAAGTTACTTGCTTTTCTTCATTACTGGTTTTTTACTCTACTACTGGCTATCTTTTCGGTGATTTCTCTGACTGGATATTATGTCTGAGACTACAAATTCATCCTCCACTATGACCTCCTCTTCGATGGTTGAAACTTCTGTCCCCAAGATGATTTTAGGGACTACGGTGAAGTTGAATGGCTCTAACTACTTATTGTGAGCACAAGTGTTCCACATATTTATTGGTACGCAGAACAGATTGGCTCATCTCTTATAGCCTCCACCTCCACCTGCTGATATAAATCCCACGTATGTGATTGGCTTATTGGAGATTATTTTATAATGACATGGCTTCTCAACAGTCTGGAGGAGAAGATTAACAGTAGTGTCATGTTCTTGCCTACTGCTAAGGATATTTGGGATACACTGAAGGTGATGTATGGCAATGAGAAGAATCTCTCGAGGGTGTTTGAGATTTATGAGCGCATGTTTGAGCTCAAATAAGGAGACAAATTAGTGCCTGAGTTTTATGGCAAACTCAAAGGTCTAATTGATGGGTTAGAGATGCATCAGTTGTTTGTTACTGATGCGGCGACACTGAGGGGGTATCGTCAAGATCTCGTAGTATTAAAGTTTCTATCTGGCTTGAGTCCTACACTATGATCCCAGGTGTGGGGTCAGATTCTGAGAGGAGATAGTATTCTCACGTTGACTGTAACCTTTTCGAGAGTTATGCGAGTATCTACTAGAGCATGTGTTTTCTCTGCATCTTTCATTGAGCAGTCTGTCATGATTTTTGAACGTGGTCATGGTCGTGTCGTGGCCGCGATTTTGGAGGATGAGTACGTAGATTTGTTGGAGGTGGACATGGCTCGTATGGAAGCAGACAGAGTGCCTCTGAGAAAAGACCCTGATAATGCAGGCACTGTGGACACAGTAATCACATCTTTGAGAAATGCTAGAAGAAATTTAGTCGACCTGAGTGGGCACAGCTTTCTGAGTCTGATTCTTCTGCTCCTTGTAGCACTCAGGATTATTCGTCCACTTTCTTCACTCTTTTTGGATCTTCTATGGTTGTACTGACACAAGAGGAGTATAATCAACCTCGACAGCTAGAGTTCTTTTAGAGCAATTTTTCAGCAACTCATGCATCAGCATCAAGTTTGCACGCCTATACTGTCTCTCCTCAAAAGCTTTGGATATTAGACTCTAGAGCCTCATCTCACATGACAGGTATTACACAAAAAGTTTATTTCCTTAATATATTCACTGCCCACCCTCTGTTAAAATCGTTGATGGTACCCATTCACCTATACTAGGCAATGGAAAAGTTCAAGCTACTCCATCCTTAACCCTTACTGATGTCCTTTATATTCCACGATTTTCTGCTAGTCTCTTCTCTATCGGTCAGCTTACTAAACAAAATATCTACAAAATAATATTTTTTCCTTCTTATTGTATTTTTTAGGACCGTTGATTGGGAAGAAGATTGGTTCAGGGCATGAGCGAGGAAGAATATACTATTTGGATGATCGAGTGACCCCAACGGGCTTGGTTGCAGGTCAACCTGATCCAGTTTTACTGTGACACTGGTGCTTGGGTCATCCTTCGTTATAAAAAATTCAGTCTGTTATTCCTATTGACTTCTCTATCTCTTCTTTAGGTTGTGAGTCTTGTGAGTTAGATAAGCATCATCGTGCTACCTTTCAGAGTCGAGTCAATAGTTATAGTAGTTCTTCTTTTGAGTTGGTCCACTCTGATGTTTGGGTTCCTAATCGTATGCCCTCTATTAAGAATTTTAAATATTTTTTGCTCTTTTTTACTGACTTCTCTCGCCTGACTTGGTTGTATCTCCTAAAGGAGAGGTTAGAAGTGTCCAGTGTAATTGAGTCTTTTTTAATAAAATAAAAATTAATTTTCTACTTCTATTCGTGTGCTTCGTACTAACAATGCCCTGGGTATGTAAAAAAGGATGAATCTAGTTTTTATTCCAAAAATGAAATTATTCATTAGGCCTCTTGTTCTCATACATCCCAACAAAATGGAGTTGCTGAAAGAAAACATAGACATTCTAAATGTTGCTAGAACCTTAATGATCCATATGAGTGTTCAAAAATATATATGGTCTGATACTGTGTTAAGTGCTTATTATCTAATTAATAGGATGTTTTCTTCTGTTCTCAATAATAAATCTTTATTTTTTTGTCTTTATGCTAACAAACCCCTTTCTTCAAGACTTCCCGTGTTTTTGAATACACTTGTTTTGTTCAAGACTTATCTCCTAAATCTATAAAGTGTGTCTTCGTTAGGTATTCTAGAACATAAAAAGAATATCGGTGTTATAATCCCTCCACCAGAAAGTATTTGGTGTATGTTGATGTCACATTCTTTGAGTTTGTTTCATATTTCTCTACATAGGTTCTTGTCACCATATCTGAGAGTGTCCCTCCTTCACTGTCTGTGTCATTACCTACAACTGCTCATACAGATTCTTTGCCAGTGCCGCCAACAGAAATTACAGATCCGCCTGCATCAAAGCGAATTTGGGATTTCAGATAGCTTACTCTCATCGCCCAAAGGTTCTTGCCTCCAAACAATTTTCGACTAATCCCTCTCCAGTAGACACTCATCCTTCTCCATCATCAGCTTTTCCCACTGATCTTGATATTCCTACTGCCCTTCGAAAAGATAAACGGTCTTGCACTGATCACTTTATTTCAATTTCATTTCTTATAATCACCTAAACCCACTTTTCGACAGTTTGCTCTTTTTTGTCTTCTGAGTCTATATCCAGGTCTTATATAGAGGCTTTATTGGTACCTGTCTGGAAACAGGTTATGGATGAAGAGATGGAAGTCCTTGCTTCTAGAAGAAATTGAGAATTGGTTTCAATACCAACAAATGTGGTGGTTGTTGGCATGGTTCATAGACTCGGCCGAGTCGGGGACGAGTCCGCCGAGTCAGAGACGAGTCGGCCGAGTTGTATCCGTCTCGGCCCGCTCTGAGACGAGTCCGAGTCACGAGTCTGCTGAGTCAGAGACGAGTCGGCCGAGTTGTATCCGTCTCGGCCCGCTCTGAGACGAGTCCGAGTCACGAGTACGTCGACTCAACTCAGAGGAGACCAACTCAGCCGAGAATCGGAGTTGACTCGGTCGACTAGGCTGATTCACAGCCGAATCGGTCATGACTCAGCCAAGTCGATTGAGTCGACTCCGATTCTCGGCCGAGTCAGCTCGAAACGTATATTCACTCGTGATGAACGGATATAAAGAAAAAAAGGAAAAGAAAAAAAGAAACTTACCTCTCTCAGATCTGGAGATCGTCGCCGCTGCGCGATCGTCGCCGCTCAGATCTGGACTCTGCCGCCGCCGCCTGATCGCCGTCGGCCGCTCTACCTCAGCCCCAGGTGATGTTCCTCCCTCTCTCTGTCTCTTTCCTTCTCCCTCCCTTTGTTTCTCTCTCCCCATCCCTCTCTCACCCGCTCTCTCCCTCTTCCTCCTCTCCATCTCCCTTCACTCTGTCTCTTTCCCTCCCCCTCACTCTATTTCTCTCTCCCCCTCCCTCTCTCACCCGCTCTCTTTCTTTCCCTTTCCATCTCCTGTCTCCCTCTGTCTCTTTCCCCTCCCCCTTCATCTCTCTCCCTGTTTTTGATCTCTACCCACTCTCCCCCTCCGAGGTATAAGAGAAGCAGATGATGATAGTGGTGGTAAAAATATGAGGGTTTTATCCAGTTCTAGTAGTGATGATGGTGAAGATGGTGATGATAATGATGACAATGATGGCGGTGTGGCGGCGATGGTGATGATGACAATAATAAGGGCAACAATAGTACTAATGGAGGAACTTATAGTCTTGAAGGCCATATACAAATGTTGAGTTTGACATTAGGCTAACATTATGGCGTGACATATGTCCATGACTGCAGAACACAACTTCAGAGATTATGAGCACTAGTATCAGTTTATCTACTTACCGCAGAGATGATTATAATGATGATTTTGTGCTTCATTACACTTCAATATGAAAATAACTACATTAGTATGTATTTATGAATGTAGCTTGTGCAATTTACTATATTGTGCATGTATTTTGATATGTTTCTACCGACGACATTATATTTATGCTTTCGTTTAATGTTTAGTATGCTAAGTGATATGTTTTGAATATGTGATACATGAACATGGTTCAAAGTCTCGGTCTCAGCCGCCGACTCGGCCGGCACCGAGACGGATCGGTCTCGGCGACTCGGATCGGACTCGGACGATACGCGCAAAATGCTACATAAACGCCAAAAAAATTATGAAAAAATCATGACAAATCATAAAAAAATGTAAACATCAAAATTCATGCATCACATATTCAAAACATATCACCTAACACTCAAAACATAACGTGAAAGCATAAATACAAGCGTCGTCGGTAGAAAAATATCAAAATACATACATAATATAGTAAATTGCATAAAATAATTCATAAGTACCTGCTAATATAGTCATTTTCACATTGAATTACGAGGAGGCACAAAATCATCATTATCATCATCCCCGCGATAAGTATAGAAACCAGGCATATAGTTTCCATAAGGATAATAATATGTTTGTGGGTGAGATCCTGTAAGCTGAGATGATTGGCCAGAGGATCCACTTCAGAGTAATATGGCGGTAGGGGTTGTGCAATATCAGATCCATGGTGATAATACTCAAAACCTCGATATTCAGCGCTGCTAGTAGAATATTCAACAGTGCTAGAATAATCAGTGCCAGAATATTGGCCAGATGTCAACCCAACCCCTGTAAATGCCTTCAAGACTATGATGACCATGTAAGTAGTTCTCATGTCCACTCGAATAATCATCGCTAAAACTGAATTCGACCAACCAATCCAAATGCCTACGCTGTTGCGAAATCCCCGCCCGACCTCCATGATCTGTATCTTGTGTGGCATAATATTTTGAATCCCATGTTAAAGCACCACCTTGTTGGCTTCCACCAACACCATGAGTCTCTTCACCATTACCACCATCACCATCATCACCGCCGCCATCACCCTCACCACCATCACCGCCACCACCATCACTGCTGTCATCATCACCGCCATCACCATCATCACCGCCATCACCGCCACTTTCGTCAGTATGACGAATCCTTCATCCAACCAACCTAAGTCATCTGGTGGTAACATCGGTTGTTCTCCCTCACGAATTCACTCATCCAAAATATCATCATTGAAAATATTGTTCAGATCAATTGGGTTGTAATAATCATCAGTGTCGCTTTTGCATGTCAAGTTTCTTACTCGCAACCGCATATTATAATGCACAAATACTAGTTTATGTAACTTTTTCGTTGCCAACCGGTTGCGCAATTTTGTATGAATCAGTGACCACATGCTCCAATTTCTTTCACAACCCGATGAAGAACATATTTGGCTTAAAACTTTGATGGCAATTTTCTGCAGATTGGGAGTTTCTTCGCCATAATTAATCCACCAATCAGCTGGAAGAGATTGTTGCACTGCTCTTCTAGTTAATGAGCTTTCAAATTCTTCAACTCCATCCACAAATAATTTTATCTGTGAGAATACACATCACAAGTGTTAATATTTGCATAACATTATATCGATGAAATAAATAAATTATTATTACCTCATTAATAGCTCTTGCTTGTTTATTCAAATCTGGCTCCAATCTTTTAATGACCTCCTTTAATCCATTTCTCACTTCTGGATGTGTAGAAAAGTTTTTTGAATATTGGAGTACTAGATTTAAAAAATATGCTGCAATAATGTAAGCACATGATTGTTATGATATGACAGTTTCAATTTTTAGTCAAAAAATATGATTTCTAGGCAAATGAATTACTAGCAGTATGCAAGTGTCTATGCAATTGTCCCTCCCATCTTATATCAATGATATCTCAGTACTTCTTCCAGTTCTTATTTGATGCCTTTATAACCAATTTTGCTCTATCCATAGCTTCATATATAATAGATAGTGTAGGTTTCTTGTCCTGGTCCACTATCTTCAAGACTCTAACAAGAGGATCCATAATATTTTGGACCTCTCTTGCCTTCTTCTAAAACCGGTCAGTCAGAATGAGAATAGAAACCTTATCTCGCACACTTCTTCTACTCCTTTCCTTGTTGAATTCACGTCATTCGGTAGTCGTACACATTCTTTTCAAATCTTTCTCATAGCAAATAAGGCTTTCAATAGAAATAAACTCGGTGGCAAACCGTGTTATACCTGGTCTCAACAAATCTCTATCTCTGGTAAATAGTTTCATTAAATTCACCACTTTGAGGCTATTGTAAATGAATGCTGTGATCATCTTAGCATCATCTAATGTCTCCTTGACTGATTTCAAAGAGCCAGTATCTTCAAGCATCAAATCAATGCAATGTGCTACACAGGGAGACCAAAACAAATGTTTTCTCTTCTCCATCAACATGTGACCAGCTGCTTTGAAACTGGCCTCATTATCTGTTACAACCTACACGATATTTTCTTCACCAACTTCATCAACAACTTTATCCATTAGCGAAAATATATACTCAGCAGTCTTCGAGATATTAGTAGTATCAACAGAAGTATGGTAGATCATGCTTCTATCACAATAAATCATGAAATTAACAATATGCTTTCTATTATGAGAACTCCATCCATCACACATGATCGTGCAACCATACTGCGGCCATTTGGTTTTTATTGAAGCAATATATACTTCAATTTCTTTCATTTCCTCCTCTAAATATAGATTGTCAATCTGGTACCCAGTAGGGCCTTTTACACCTGGGCCTGCCTCCGCAATAGTATTAATCATGTCTTGGTAGTAAGGACCACTATCAGCTGCATTGAATGGTATTGCATTGTAGTGAAAGAACTTCACAACGGATTTCTCAACCTTTTTCATATTCTCAGTTGAGAACATGCTTTTGATTGATTTTTATTTTGTTGGGAACATGTAAGGATCAATACCACGAGGTAGAATTTCAGCTTCTCTCATAGTCATACTCCGACGCAATCCACGGTTACTCCCTGATCCTGAAGGCTGCAAACTACTGCCACGAATATCAACTCCTTTTGCCGATCTCCAAGCCATTTTACGACTTTTTTTATAGCTTATTTTAGTTGTCTTCTTTCAACTCCTTCTAAACCACTAACTTCTTCAATTTTATTATCAGAATCTTCTTCGGTCACATCATAAAAATCTTCCTCACTTAAAGATCTCATAAGTCGCTCTTTTTTAGATTTTATGGCCGCTCTTTCTTTGCTACCTTCAGAAAGATGTCG
The DNA here is from genome assembly GCA_038442645.1 of Agave tequilana. Taxonomy (NCBI): domain Eukaryota; kingdom Viridiplantae; phylum Streptophyta; class Magnoliopsida; order Asparagales; family Asparagaceae; genus Agave; species Agave tequilana. The sequence continues at coordinate 141,547 of JAVJIF010012595.1, read as the reverse complement.
TCTCATTATTTGAGATACCTTTTTGATACTTACAAGCATCCTTCCACCTGACCAGGTACATGTGCTATATATTGCTTCAATCTAGTGATACCACCATGAACTTGTTTCTCACAATAATTACACTTCACAAGTTTTCTACTTCCACCAACAGGGGTACCATGTTCCCATCCAATATCGCGTTGCTTTGGAGCCATACTGAAATTAAAAAAAATTATCTGTTAAATTAAATTAAAACTAAAATTAACTAAATTAAAACAATATTAAATAAACTCAATTAAATGAAACTAAATTAAATTAAACTAAACTAGTTTATACTAGATTAAGCAACACTAACTTAATTACCTAACTTCAATAAAATTATTAAATTACCTAACTTAATTACAAAACTTTATTAAATTAAATTAACCTAAATTAAGTTAACTAAACTAATTTAAATTAAATTAAACTCAATTAAATGAACTAAATTAAATTAAACTAAACTCGTTTATACTAGATTAACCTACACTAACTTAATTACCTAACTTCAATAAAATTATTAAATTACCTAACTTAATTACAAAACTTTATTAAATTAAATTAACCTAAATTAAGTTAACTAAACTAATTTAAATTAAATTAAACTCAATTGAATGAAACTAAATTAAATTAAACTAAACTAGTTTATACTAAATTAGCCTACACTAACTTAATTACCTAACTTCAATAAAATTATTAAATTACCTAACTTAATTATAATTACAAAATTTTATTAAATTAAATTGACTTAAATTAACTTTAACTAAACTAAACTAAATTAAATTACATTAAACGCAAATTAATTAAACTAAGGGAGAGAGAGAGGAACAGAGAGAGAGGGAGAGAGACGGAGACAGAGGAGAGAGAGGGAGACACAGAGGAGGAGAGAGACGGAGAGAGAGAGGGACAGAGAGAGACAGAGAGAGAGGAGAGGGGGAAAGAGACTGAGAGGGAGAGGGAGAGAGTCCGACAGAGAAAGAGGGAGAGAAAGGGACAGAGAGAGACACAGAGAGAGGGAGAGGGAGAGACTGAGAGGGAGAGAGAGAGTGAAAGAGAGTCCGACAGAGAGAGAGATACAGAGGGAGAGAGAGAGAGACGGAGACAGAGGGAGAGAGAGGGACAGAGAGAGAGGGAGACGGAGACAGAGGGAGAGAGAGGGACAGAGAGAGAGGGAGACGGAGACAGAGAGAGAGGGAGAGGGACAGAGAGAGAGAAAGAGGGAGACAAAGGGGGAGAGAGGGAGACACGGAGGAGGAGAGAGAGAGACGGAGACAGAGAGGGAGAGAGAGGCACAGAGAGGGGAGAGGGGGAGAGAGACTGAGAGGGAGAGGGAGAGAGTCCGACAGAGAGAGACACAGCGGGAGAGAGAGACGGAGACGAGAGGAGAGAGAGGCACAGAGAGAGGGAGAGGGGGAGAGAGAGACTGAGAGGGAGAGGGAGAGAGTCCGACAGAGAGAGACACAGCGGGAGAGAGACGGAGACAGAGAGGGAGAAAGGCACAGAGAGAGGGAAAGGGGGGAGAGAGACTGAGAGGGAGAGAGTCCGACAGAGAGAGAAAGAGACACAGCAGGAGAGAGAGAGACGAAGACAGAGAGGGAAAGAGAAAGGGAGAGAGGGCGAGAGGGAGAATTACCTGTGAAGGCGATGGCGACGCGACGGCGACGACGACGCGGGGGGCGCGAGAGGAAAGGGGCAGCGTGAGAGAGAGATCAGATCTGATCTCTCTCTCCCCCTCAGCCCCTTTAAACGAAGGATCACGGGCGCCGAGTCGACCCGGATCTGGTCCGACTCGGCGCCCTTCGGTCGACTCGGGCTCCGAGTCAGATCGGCAGTGGCCGAGTCGGATGCGACTCGGCCGAGTCATATCCGACTCGGCCGATACTTCGATCCCTGTACATGAATGTAGATGTCTACATTTTTTTTAAGATTTGTCGTGATTCTTTCAGAATTTTTTAAGCTTTCTGTGTAGTGTTTTGCGCGTATCGCCCGAGACCGATCCGAGTCGCCGAGACGATCCGTCTCAGTGCCTGCTGAGTCAGCGGCCGAGACCACGACTGTGAACCATGGTTGTTGGTTGTCGCTTGGTTTGCTCTAAAGTACCGCTCAGATGGATCTGTTGACAGATATAAAGCCAGGCTCCTGGCCAAAGATTGTACTCATATGGCATCGACAATTTTGAGACGTTCTCGCCAGTTGTCAGGATGAACTCTATCAGGATTCTATTCTCTATTGTTGTTAACTTGTCATGACTATTGTTCCAGCTGGATATCAAGAATGCCTTCTTGTATGGGGATCTTGAGAAGGAAGTGTATATAAAGCAACCTCCGGGTTATATTGCTCAGGGAGAGCCTAAAGTCTGTCATCGAAAGAAGGCTATATATGGACTCAAGTAGAGTCCAAGGGTGTGGTTTGAGAAGTTTATTCTTACCATTTCTGGTATTAGCTTTCGTCGATGTCATCAGATCACTCTGTCTTCATTCGGTGCACAAGATTTAGCTTTGTAGTTCTGACTGTTTATGTTGATGACATTTTACAAACTGAGAGTGACTCAGCTGGGATAGTAGAGATTAAGATGTATCTCAAGCGTCATTTTGTGACCAAGGACATGGGACATTCAAAATACTTTTTGAGAATTAAAGTTGCACATCAAAAACATAATGTACTTCTTTCTCAGTGAAAGCATGCTCTGGACCTTCTGGAGGAAACAGCATTTATGAGATGCAAGCTTGCTAATATACCAATGGAAGCTACTGTGAATTTATGATTTGATGACAGTCATATACTTGATGATCTAGGAAGATATAAGAGATTGATTGAGAAGCTGATCTATCTTACGGTGACTAAACCAGATATAACTTTCATTGTAGGAGTTCTGAGTAGATTCATACATCAGCTCAGAGAGACCCATTGATTAGCTGCGATGAGGGTTTTAACTTACATCAAGAGTTGTGCAGGAAAAGGGTTGGTATATAGGAAATATGGACATGTACACATTTCTAGATACTCTGATTCGGTATGTTAGTGATCAAAGGGATAGAAAGTCTACTACTAGCTATTACACCTTTGTTGGAGAAAATCTGGTGACTTGAAAGAACAAAAAAATAAGATGTTGTGTCTCGCTCAAGTGTTGAAGCTGAGTATAAAGGTATGGCTCATACGGCATGCGAGATGGTATGGTTAAAAAATTTACTGATGGAACTTGACTTCAGACAGCTTGGACCCATGTATATGCATTGTTATAATCAATTTGTTATCTATATTGCTCAGAATTTAGTGTTTCATGAAAAAACCAAACACATTGAAATCGACTGTCACTTTGTCAGAAATGTTTAGACCAAAAAGGTAGTTATGTTTCAGTTCACACCATCTTCGAAGCAGTTAGCTGATTTACTTACCAAAACTGCCTCACCTCAGGTGTTTTCTAATCTTCGTAACAAGCTGGACATGTTGGATGTCTATGCTCTTGCTTGAGGGGGAGTGTTAAGTTATTAGTTATTGGGTTATAGAGCGATTACCCATATACCCTCCTTATCTTCTATATATATATATATATATATATATATATATATATATATATATATATATATATATATATATATATATATATCTTATAACTCTCTTTTATCTATACAATTTTCTTTTAGGATTTTCTATTTCTCTACAAAATCCATACTCAGAATTCTAACATGTGACAAGCAGAGTTCCAATATATATATATATATATATATATATATATATAATATATATATATATATATATATATATATATATATATAAACATATAAAAGAAACATTTCAAAAGAAATTATCCAAGGCTTCAACTAGTGAATCTTCTTTCATGTTGGAATAGTCCTAGCTTCAAGCGGGGCCTTTACCTTTGTTTAAACCTAAAAGGTTGTTAATGAAACGAAATGAGCTAGACGTCCCAGTGAAAAAAGTTATTAATCCGATGACTATTGTGTATATGTGATCTCACGAAAATATATGTGACAATTTCTACTATAATGAACTTTTTGCTTTAACAATAAGAACAATCAAGAATTTAATAATTTCTACTTAAGAATTCAACACGCATTGGTATATAAACCATTCCATTCGAGTTTGCTTTATAACCGATTTACCCTATCTTCGTACACTGTCAGAATTTCAATCGGCCACTTCCTCCGTATATGACATAATAATATTTTACCCCGTCTTCGTACACCGTCGAAATTTCCATCGGCCCCTTCCTCCGTATATGACATAATAATATTTTACCATATCTTCGTACACTGTCGGAATTCTCTTCGGCCCCTTCCTCCGCATTGACATAACAAAAGAATATAATCAAACATATAACAACCTTCATAACTACTCATATAAGAATTTATCTAAATGTTATGATCATAATAATCTACATGTAGCAATCAACATAATTTAACTAACATGGATTATCCAAATTACCAACCTTCTCACGTACATACATATATATATATATATATATATATATATATATATATATATATATATATATAAAGTACACATTACACATGATATAGTACACATCCTACACTTTCATCCTCAATGTAGCACCATTTAGAATCATGAAATTTAGTCAATTCATTCCCATTACATTTACATTAACATTTATTAATATTAAGATATTACCACAATAAATCATTATTTCACAAACATAATTATTTCATTCCCATCGCTATCACAACTCAAACTAGATTATGAACTTTACTCACTCTCGATGAAGATTTCCCCGAGTAACTCGTACAACTCTCTGATTTCATGACTCCTACACATAAATGCATTCACATTCACTAACAGCCAAAATTAATGGAATTACATGTTTTTAAAAACCATTTTACTAATTACCTTGATTAACTGGATAAATACTCTCCCGATTCTCAAATTCTTGTTGAATCTTGCGTCTAAGAGATATCTCTTCCAGTCTCAAGCCTTGATCCACTTCTTCACCACACCAAAGAGGGTTAGAGGACTAATCTAAGATTTAAGAAGAAAGGATTAGAGTTTAGGGTTAAAATCAAGAGAGAAAGAGAGAGAGAGAGTATACAAGAGAGAGAAAGAGAAGGGAGGAAGGCAACTGCTTGGGGGTGGCCAGCCGGCGACTTGGGTGGTCGGCGGCCAAAGAAGGAGGAGGAGAAGGGGGAGAGAGTGAGTGAGGTGAAGGGGAGAAATTTGTAACCAAGCTAAAATGAAACATGTTCATGTTTTTAAACTCTTATATGAAATCCTCCTCTCTCTCCTTATCATGCCACTTGGCATGAGACCCATAAATCCCTCACACACACCATATCTCCCTTCCCTCGTAACTCTTCACCTACCCCAAAATAATATGGGTAAAATATCAATTATCTAGTTAAACTAGGTCACAACACTAATTAATATTCATTATGATGTTTTATCCTTATATGCAGTGTTCTAAAAAATGTTTAAGCGGTCGATTAATCGTCCACTTAAATATTTTCGGTCTAAAACCAAGCAGAACTTGAAGAAAGTGGTCAAAATACTCGGCCAGGCGATTAATTCACTTAAGCGATGATTAAGCATCTAATCGGTGATTAATTAGTGTCCGTTTAAATGTTATTCAATCGTTTTCTAAATAGATTCAAATTTTGAACCCATTAAGTTAACTGAACTCAAACCCGATCCAATAATTGATATAAATTGTCACGTGTTGGAGAATTAGGGTCGTGAGTCCTAAATTTATCTGCATCCTCGATTCTCCTGCGGCGGCGACGAAGCTCCCAAATCTCATGAAGAAACTCTCGATGCTCATGGCGACGAGACGATGAAGTTCCCAAAGCCTAATTTTATTTGAAGCTCCGAAGCTCAAGGCGGCGACGATCCTCTTGGAGAATTAGGGCTCTCGAAGCTGACGACGAAGAAGTTCACAAAGCGCTGATCCTCCTGTGGCGAACTCCTCGTCGATGGTGACCTCTTTTTGCAGTTGATCCTTCCACCGCGACCTCCTTCTTTGTCAACAAAAACCTCCCCTTGCGATCAACTCTCTATTCAGCAACAAAGCGTCGACAGCGACCTCCTTCTGTATCGACGACAACCTCCCCCTGGTCAGCTCTCTCCCCCTTCGCATGCACATATTTTGCCTAGATTCTTACCAATGGTCTTTGTTTCTTTTAATAGGCTGAGAAGTGTCTTAAGCGTGAGAAAAATAGAGTTGCATATTACTTGCAGTTACATCTAACAGTGAATCATAGTTGTTGGAAGTATATTGCTTTATGAAAGAAATACACATATTTGTTCATTTAAAAAACATTTTTTAACTATAGTTGTTAGAGGTGGAGGTACATTGATGTAATTTGAACTGAATGACATTATTACTTTTTAAATTCCTCTTAGTCTAGCAATTTAATTTTTCAAGTTATATTTGCTATATCTTTTATACTTTTTTGAGAGTTTATAGAATTCACATTTGCATGTTTTAAGTATTATAATATTATTATATATTAAAATAATAATAAAATGTGTAATCCGTTTAATCACCGTTTAAACCGTTTAAGCATTATGCACTCCCGGATCGGCGCGTACTGAAATCGCTTTTTAGAACATTGCTTATATGTATATAGTTATTTTCGGCTTTGATAGTGTACTAATATTGTTGACATGCATTAGTATATTCATAAATAATCACACACATGCATGTTTATATTTAGAATTTATTCATTAAAAATTTCTGTTAGATTTTCAATAAAACACATTTAAACGAATCACCAGTTAATTGATTTGAATTAGCTTAAAAAAACAGTATAAGGTATCAATCTATGGTTAAAATAAAACAAGTGTTACACAGTATCTATTACTGCATTGCAGACTCATCACAAGCAAGAGCATAAATGCTTTAGGTTGATTACCGCAATGAAGTTAATATAGACCATCTCGCTCATATCCCTCACTAATCACCTTCTTCATCTAAAGATCCCGAAAAATATAAAAAGGAAACAAGGTTATAGAACAAGAGTTTTAGTCGAATGACTAACAAATATGAAATTAAAAAAAACATGAGGAACATAATTAACATAGTGCGAGAGCAGAGGTGCCACTGCCACTGCCACTGCCAGTAATATTTTTGAAAATACCATCAGCAAAAACAATAAAAGTGCAAAGATGATATGTAAAAAGTGAAAAAATTGTAAATTTACCTGTCATGTAGGTCGACGTACCGGAATCAATGATCCAAGAAGAAGGCAATAAACTTGTTAAATAAAAAATACATGAATGTGGCATGGTAGCAACATCTGAATTAGATACTCAAAGAATCATACTTGGATCTAGATAAAATCATAGAATCGTCAACAGAAGTTGGTAGAGCATAAAGTCATGAGCAGTAGATGAGGAGGAACCAACAGCATCAGACAAATAAGCAGTTCGAGAAGGCCAGGAAGGTTTGCCACGCAACTCTCAACATCGATCAACAGTGTGATTGGTTCAATTGCAATAGATACATGACATCGGCCTCTAGTAGATAAATCACAATCACGATAGACACTACTGCCTCGAGAAGGTTACCTTGACCAGTTGAGAAAATTAAGGCAAGCCCTCAATGGGAGAAGGATTAGAGGTGGTTGTAAAAAATTCTAAAGCCTAAGACAGTCATGAGAAAATATTCTATAAAGAGAGAGCCCCCTTCACCTGCTAGTAGATGTCCTATAAGTGGTTTGAGTTGAGAATTGAGCCTAAAAATAAACTTGCATAAATATAATTCTTCACATTGCTTTTTAAGATCTTCAATATCATTAGTGATTGATTGATACTGATTGAGTTCATCAATCATATACTTGAAGTGCTATAGTAGTCTTTCAAACTCTTGTCATCTTGCCAGAGACTAAATAGCTCTTCATACACTTCAAAGACTCGAGAGACATTCCTCTTCATAGAATAAATGTTACTTTTTCGAGTCACTCTGACCACGGCCAAAACCTCGGCATCTAGTAGATAAACCACGATCACGAAAAGACAGACCAAGGCCACTGGTTGAGAAAATCAAGGCAAGCCCTCAACGGAAGAAGGATTAGATGTTGTTGTAAAAAATTCTGAAGCCTAAGACAGTCGTGAGAAAATATTCTGTAGAGGAGTCCCCCTTCACCTGCTAGTAGATGTCCTCGAAATGATTTGAGTTGAGAACTAAGCCTCGAAAGAAACTTACATACATATAATTCTTCACGTTGCTTTTTAAGAACTTCAATATCATTAGTGACTGGATGATACTGATTAAGTTCAGTGATCATACCCTAATGGCTATAATAGTCTTTCAAACTCTTGTCGTCTTACCAGAGACTAAAGAGATCTTCATACACTTCAAAGACTCGAGAGACATTCCTCTTCATAGAATAACTATCATGAATAGCTTTCCAATTTTCTATTGTAGAATCCAAGAACATAAAGTTGGTGCTCACAGTGGGTTCTATATTGTTCCAGAGCCAAGTCATTACCAACTAGATGTCTCGTTCCCATTCTTCAAAAATCTTTTCAATAGAGGCGGGTTTAACAGAAGTAACTATTTTCAATTTACCTCTAGCACCAAAGAAACTCTCACAGATTTCTCCCATAACAAAAAGTTTTTTACCATTTAATTTCACAGTGGTAATTTAAATACCAACAAGGTCTTTGATTTCTAAGATATCAGCCATAAGAACAAGAGACGGGAACAAGAATACTATTACGTTCAAAAAGAGAGAAATATTTTACTCCATAAAAAAGACTAAGCTGCAGGTTTTTTTTTAGTTTTTTTTTTTTTTTTTTTTTTTTTTTGGGGGGGGGGGGGGGTGGGAATTTCAAGTCCTAGTTAAATTAGAGAAGTGAATCTAAATAAAATTCAGGTTAAGTATTGAATTGGACCAGGTTAAGGTTTGAACAAGATTGGCTGAACCAAATAATTGAGAAGAAAAAGGAAAAGAATGGCGAGAGAAAGAAGGAGAAGATGGGAATCAATCACTAGAAGAGAAGATGATAGGTTTCAGGCTTGATGGAAGAGGCAAAGCTTGAAGAAGAGGGTTTATGGATCTGATTTGGTTTTAGGTTTGAGTGATGGGTTTAATGGGTTTCAGAGTTAAGGTGCTCTGGTACCATATTAGGATAGAGATAAGGTGGTACACTCTCAACTAGAGTGTGGTTGTATATTTATAGAGAAAAGAAGTATGTATCCTAATATGACTAGAAGAATACACAATGTCCTATAAAGAGTAGGAGAATTCAAAATAAAGAAACAGAAAGTCCTAATTCTACTCTAGTAATGACCAAGAATACAATGCATTGAATGCAACAATTAACAAATTTGTATTTACTTGAATTTTGCTTCTGGATGAAATACTTGTACAACTGCAAATGGTATATGGAATATAGGAGGAAAGAACCATCCTTCTAACGGTCATACTGATGTTGTTATACGCAATTATTCATTTTGCAGCGCACATACTGCAAATGCAGTAGCACTCATAAATAAAATAAATCAGAAAAAAAAAACATAGATTCAAAAAGTATGTGAAAATGCAGAAATCTAAAATTCTCATACAATTCATAGTAATGAGAGATGAAAAAATACATTAACCACTAATAAACATTACAATAAAGAACATATTCAATATGATTTATGTCTTATGAGAAATGAAATTTTACATTAACAACTAGTAAACATTGTAAATGAAGTACATGACTTGATAATAAATTAACAATTAACAAGGGAATAAACATAAGATGTAAACATGAGTTAAAAAAAAAAAAAAATTAAAACATCAACTAACATCTAGTAAGAATAACTAATAATAAGTTAATACCAAATGACACAAATGCACATTAATAACAAGTTAAAATGGCTTGGTATTTAGGTCTCAAAACCTCTTATACATATGCACCACATATGCAGCCGCAGGGATATTTCTGTTTAATATGACCATATATGTTCTTGGTCACATATGGAGATATTCTAATTAATGATACTGTACGAACTTATGCTTGCACTCTCAGTTATAAAGCTAGCAACCAGTAACAAGAAAGAATAGCCTCTAAGTGTATATAGTAAAGTTGCTGAATCCACAACCACAGATCTAAAGAAATTGCAAGTTTTCAACCGATCTCTTCTAATCAGATTGGTAAGATAAATAATGTACTTCCTCATGGTATGAAATGGCCGGATTTCTTGCTCTTGATGACCGTCTCAGTTCTGAAGTCTCAAATATTTTCTTTGGTTTGGGGCTTGCATGACATTTCTGCAAAACAAAGAAGGCATCACAATGTTCAAAATGCTCTGATGCTCTAAAAGCCTAGTGGATATTGATATGGCAGTAATATGTAAATCCTTTCACTAACTTAGTAAAATGCTTCTTCAGTTGACATATGTAACTGAAGGAGTAAATGATTTGTTCTTCCCAAGACAGGAAAAATGGGTGCCAGCAATCAGTTTGATATTATTAATGTAGATCATTCATGAGATAACTAAGAAATTCATCTATTAAACTGCAGGTTTCAGAAACTTAATTTTGAAAAAGAAAATAGAAAGTTCATTCAAATTTTATTTAGAATTAGATCTTTTTTGAATGAGTGGAACCATTGCTGGTCTTACCGTTATCTTGTACTCTCTCTGTGCTACCTCCAGCAAACCTTTAGAAATCTTCGAAATTCCAAGTTCCTTGACCAGAAAACCAACACAATTGGTTAATTAGAAGGATAAAACATTTAGAACAGGTCTAATGATGACAATTTTTTTCTTATTCATGCATTGTACATCAGATAGCTTGAAAAAAAAGCTATTTGAGAATGTTTAACAACTCTTAGCTAAAATGGCCTTCATTCCTATACGAATGAAACTACAAAATAACCTCTCCAGTCTGCCAAAGTTCTTTTATCTTTATCATTACCAACTCAGCTCATATTAAAACTATATTTTAATTGTTAGGATTTATGGGGCCTAAATTGCATGGCTTTTGAACAGCAAAAATGCCACCATTACTTCAAACAAAAAATTGTAAAATAGAATATGATGATGATGGGGGCAATGAAGGCTTCTAAATTAGTAAGCATATTGGTAGACCTGCCATCTCACTTGCTACACGTTAATAAGGTTATTAAAGATACATAAAATTAGAAAAGAAAGAAGTGCGTAAGAATATTTTTTGGATTGCCGCAACTTACAAGACAGGAAGAATGGAGAAAAGAAGAAAACCAAGGCCTTTTATCACATTGCGAAGGAACAAAACCCTTTCAAGAAAAGGAAAAACAGTGACAAAACAAATCCCAGACACCGATTGTGAACAAATTAGTAAAGGATTTCTAATAAACCAGCATTTTTGGAAGACCCACCTTCTCTTTTTTTCATCTTTTGATTTTATATCTGATGTTCTGAAATTGAAAAAGAACATCAAAAGAAAAATACAAAACTTAACTGACATAGTTTTTTTTCCTTGCAATGATTACTTATAAATCACACATCGATACACCTATAAGATATTTTTAATCGTGCGGTACCTAAAACTTAAAAAGAAACGAGACGAAAACAAAAAAAGCTATGATGAGGACAATCTACAATACGGATGTCTCAGAGTTTTCTGCAGACACATGATCATGTCTCAGCATATCACACCACCATTGTGAAAACAGATGGTCAACAAATTATTATAGCTTTGCAGGAAGAGAATTTCAAAACCCAAAAAGAAACTAAAGAATGAGTAAATTTTTCTCTTCAATGTCATATAAGGAAGATGGATGGAACAAAAGGGGGGGAACCCTGATCACATCATAATGAAGAAGACCTTTTAAAAGAAAAGAAATAAAGGAACAAAATGATTGCACAAGGAGCAGAAAACGTTCCCATAGCATTTTCGACAAGTCAACAATTTCATCTCTTGGGTTTTACATCATACACCACTCTCTAAGATTGGAACTGAACGGTCCCCAATCACATAAATAAAAACTAATGGGTCTTCCATAAATCAACAGTTTGGGGACATCCCACCATTTATTTTTCTTCATATTTCACCTTTTTATCTTGCAATAAGTTGTTAGATATTATTCTAGAAAAAAAAAATGGAGAAGAAGTGAGCTTAGGTACTCCGCCTACTACCTCGAGATGCTTGAGGTTTTCTTGGACTCTCCTTCTTCGAATCTCCTCGTAGGAGCTGCTCTCAGCGACCGCCATTTTCCTCTCTGAGCTTTCTCTCTCGCTCTCCGTCCTGCGATGGAAGTGTTCGATTTTTTTTTTTTTTTTTTTTTTTTTTGCCCGCTTTCTTTTGCCGTTTGAAATTTCGAAAGCAGGTCGCTTGGAAAAAGGAAGCGCCTTTTTTTGTCTCAACTCTGAAAGGGGCAGACAAATAATATGATTTTTGCGCCGTAACTGGGCCGAAAACGGCCTGTTCAACTTGGGCCAGGCTTAACGCGTTGAGCCCGGATGGGACCTTAAAATAGCTTCAGGTCTCAGAGTGCAACCCAAATTCGATCCCCTTCGTTTATCGGGCTGCGATCGGGTCGGGTCGGATTAGGCTTAATTTTCAACAACTACAAAAAATTTCATTCGATAAAAAAATGTCAAAAGCTTTAAAATGTATTGATTTAAAAGCCAATTTTTCCTGTAAACAAACTGATGCAAACTTTAGCATCAGGGAACCATATTGGAGTTTAAATGCGTTAGTAGCAGCAGGAGCAAACATGATGAGAATATAAATTTGCAGTATTATGTGTATCTTTTATCGACAAAAATTTCGACCACATTATCTTTTATGTCCAAAAACCTTACTCTATAACATATGTCCTAGCTTGGATTACATAACACAAGGTACATAACAAATAATCTAAAGATGGCTTCTGGCAAAGTGTCTGTGTTTACGACTTGTTTGACTTTAGTGCCTCGAAGCGGGCAGCAAGTGACTCGTAATCTGGCAATTTGGGATGAACTCGAGCTGCCATGCTACTATTAGCTTGTTTACTTTCGGACTGATCAATGCGAGGGAGCACTAAGGGTTCGTCACCTGAGTCTAATCCATCCGAGTCATCGAACTTCATTTCTGAATGCACCCTTGATCTGTCTGCGTAACCGTTTCTTATGATAACCTTCGTATCGTCCAGATCAACAGAATCCATGTTGTCCTCATCATTCATATAGTTTGACGTGTTAAAACTCTGCGAACTGGAAATTTTCGATGGGTGGTTGGACTGGTTGACAGAAGGATTCTTTGTTGCCGAGGATTGAGTGGAATTAAGGGACTGCCTTCGTGAGCCGGCTGAGTTATTTTGTTCATTGGAGTTCAGGTTGGCAAGATAAGATGCAGCCTGTGCTGCAGAAACTGCTTCCTCTGCAGAATCTGCAGCTGCTTGAGCTGCTGAATTATTTAGTTCACTAGAGTTCAGGTTGGCAAGATGAGTTGCAGCATGTGCTGCAGAAACTGCTTCCTCTGCAGAATATGCAGCTGCTTGAGCTGCTGAATTCAGGGACTGCCTTCGTGAGCCAGCTGAGTTCTTTTGTTCACTGGAGTTCTGGTTGGCTAGATAAGCTGCAGCCCTTGCAGCAGAAACTGCTTGCTGTGCAGAATCTGCAGCTGCTTGAGCTGCCGAAGCCATGTCCTTGAACTGCACAGGGGATCCTTCTCTGCCATTGAAAGGTCTGGCATACAACAAATAGAACAAATAATTTCCAAGCAGTGAAACCAAATGACAATTGGAATTTAATCTATGTATTTGAGAACAACAAACCTGAAGTCGGCATCTTTTGCTTGCACATCATTCGGTGGAGGAACAGTAGGCTTCACCGGCATGCTGGACGCACTAACAAATGACCATGGCCCTTCCTGTGATAAAGGTATTTAGTATAAGATTACTCAAATTTGATCTAAAATCAGGGAGAGACACAGAGAGATTATTTAGCAACATACTAGGAGTTCTTCTGGAGGTTTGAGAAGCTCTTTTTCAGATTCTGTTGCATCCCAGGCTATCTGATATTCTTTTGCTATTTCCTTCATGATTTTCATCTTCACTTCACCAGTAGGCTTTCTGACTGATAACTTCTCTATGAGCTTTAGAAAAGACAAGTTCAGATAAAAACTAATCAGAAATAGAGGAAGCTGTATTGAGAACAAATGAACAAAGAATATTTGTAACGCAAACAAACATATATATATCTCAATGAATCCTAAGCCTCTAGTAAGTAGGTCCCTCCTGATAATTTTAATATTCGAGTGTCTAACATCTAGTGCCTCTAGCTAAACACAAGATGTGAAGGACTTCTGATAGCATAAAGTTGAGGGTGGTGAGTTTGGATCTTCGCCAGCTAAGGGGCAGAGACCATATAAACTGGTATCTGCCTATATAATTAAGTGTACTCATCATGAAGAAATAACTTTTTTTTGGTCTGAAAATCTAACAAAAGGCTTACCGAGCGATTTACACCAGATTCAGGACGTAAATCCCTTGCAGCAGATACAAAATCCTTCCCATACTTCTTTTCGAAGACCTCACTAATCCGGTAAAGTTCTGGGATCTCTGAGCACCTTGGAGCAGCATATATCAAACTAGAAATCCCTTCTTTCAAATCTGCTGGGCAGTCCCTGAAGAGTGGAAGGCCAAATGACATCACAGCACTGAATAGTATACCATGAAGATTTGTAAGAGCAAGAGAAAGAAAGTGAACAAACCTTTGTTTTGCTATTATGGGGAGGCGCACAACTATTAGTTCACAGAAGAGTACAATGATTTCATTTGCCGCCATGACATTTTGTTCTCTAATTACATGTTCAACCTGCAGGATCATATGATTTTGTATAATACCATGGAAGTAAAGAAACAAATCTAGTTCATAGAATATGGGAAAGTTCAAAATATAACCACTTTTAGTAGAGTGGTAAATGCCCTGCTCACAAAAAGTCCCCGACTCTATTTAGTATTTACATAAATTGCGACTGTCCCAAATGTTGCACATTTCATATAACTGTTGTTCATCTTCATAAACTTAGCTGTCCACTAAGTCACAATATTTACATATTTTGACGACATCTGCCAAAAAATGTTGCTTGGACATGTAAGACCAGTGTTAACTGTCAGCAAATATGTTGTTAGTTTGACAACAAAACCATTCAGGTCTTCAAATAAGAAAGTAGAATCTCTTCACCAATAAAATCCAATATGCTGCTTTAATTACCGTCTTTGACAACCAAAGCACAAGAGCTTGTGGAATTCCCCTCGTGAGGCCATTTGGCATAAATGGCCAACTGACAGGTAAAAGTCACCCTCTGATCCTCTAACCACATCTTCCCTCTTCACCACATCTCAAAAATTTTCAGAAGATAAATATGCAGTCAAAACCTTTCTTGTCCTTCATTACAAATTCAATCCATTTATATAATATGAAAATATAAATTTAAACAAAAAACCTTCAAATTTACCAAAGGCTCGAAATTACTAAGATGGTACGTCTAATGAAAACTTCTTTTAAATTCTGATTATTATTGTTCACTTGAAGTTGAGAGCTAAAATTGAAGGTAAGCTTACAAATTATACAATATATTTAAGTAAAGTTTTTCCTTGGTATTCACTTTTCAGTTTGAAATGGGAATTCAAACAAAGAATTAGTTTTTTCCTTCTTTAATTAGTTTTGAACTGATTACATAAACAAATAGTCAGAATTAGAAGCTTTGAAGAAATAATATACTATGATTATCAGTTTGGGTTTATACTACCAGTTGAATTGTTGTGTTAAGTTAAAGAATTGTGAAACTTATTATCAAATGCTAAAATGAAATTTACTTATTTTGTGCTGGATTTATTTATTTCAAATAATATGTGTTTCCCCTTGAGGGAAAAAAAAAAAGATCTTGGCCCTGCTCTTGGTATTGAGTAAGGTAATCTTGTGGATTAATTGTCATAAAGTCCTCATTATTTACTCTACAACATCACATTATGAATGAAAATCCTTAGATGAATGATGACAAAGGATGACGACTAATGTCAAATGTTTTCAATCAGGTTATGTTGAATATCAAGTGCAGCCCACAAACAAATAATGTTTTAGTACTGAAATTCTCAACTACTACACTCACTCTTATAACTATTTCCATTAAAATATTATTGCAAAGCTTCACTCCTTCTCACTCAAGACGTTTCCACTGCCTCTCTTTTTCACTTTATTCCAAGCTCAAACACTTGAGCTTTGGTTTTATTACTAGCTTTTAGTTATCCCTCACTTGTTGCCTCTTAACGGAATATTTCACACCTATTTATAAGTTAGAGCAAGTTGTCACGTGATTAAAATACCGACCAAGATTATTGACTATATTTATTATCATGTGAATGTACCACCGACTTTTACTTCAAGGGCTTTCATATTTGGTGATTATCATGCTTTACATGCTTAAGCTGGTGCTTATCTTTTACACTCCCCCCCCCCCCCCCCCCGGGCGTCAACTCCTCTTACCATCATCATAACAATGCTTTATAAGTCCTTTGGACTCCAAAAAGCTTAGTCCTTTGGTGAAAATGTATGCTAAGTTTCTGATGGGGACATCGTGTCAGCTTCTTTTGGTTTTGAGTCTGAGTCTATATTTTTTTATTTTATTTAGTAGTCTTGTATTTTAATTTTAGTATTGTGTTTTATTTTAGTCCCACATCGAGTATGTGGAGAAAAGTCTGTAGTTATAAGTCTATTTAAAGACTACATTATTTTTAATAAAAGTAGACAAGAATTTTGAGAAAAAATATTTTGGGATTTTTTCCCCTTAAGGAGTGTGCCTCCCATGACAGAGTGTGAAGTCCTAACTGTGAAGTTAAGATCGAGCGTGCGGCGTGAAACGGCGTGAGGTCAAGATCAAAGAGCGTGAAGCGACGTGAGATCCGGGAAGACGAAAGATTTTTTTTCATTTATCCATTAGGTAATTTTTAATTATTTCTTTCATCTTTAATTTTTTTTTCAAAAAACTATAGACCCTCTTTCGTTTCACATCAACTTGGTATAAGAAAGCAAACAACAACTAAGCCATTTGTCCCAAGTATTTGGTAGGCTACATGAACCAAAAGAGAATTATGTAGGATCGGGCACATGGATCAGCTTCTCCACTCATTATTATCTTTTAAGTTGCCCTAATTTGATATGCTCTACTCGCTGGACTGGCGCATCTGTAGGTCTACGTCGCACATGATCAAACCATCATAGGCAGTTTTCTCTCATCTTCTCTTCTGTAGGAGCTACGCCTATCTTAGTACGAATATCCTTATTTCTCCTTTATCTCTCCTTGTGTTATCACACATCCAATGAAGCATGTGCATCTCCGCTACACTCATCTTCTGGGTATGATATCAGGATCATCTTAAGCTTTCCAATCTGCTTCATGTACCACTCGATCTACAAAAACTCTTTGGTTACCTTCTTTTAGCCGCCATCACTTAATCTTAAGTTAGAGTTTAATCTTTTTAAATCTCTTTCAAATTCAAACATCTAAAACTGAGAGTCTATGTTGGGTTACTACACTCTCACCTGGTACACTACCTTACAATCAATGCAACTATCTCTATCTACTCTCTTACTTAAAAGAAAATCTATTTGGCTCGCACTTGATCTACTTCTAAAAGTGATCAAGTGAGATTCTCTCTTCTTAAATCAAGTATTTGCTAAGATCAAATTAGAGGATAAAGCAAAATCTAGAATTGAGTTACCTGATTCATTTCTTTCTCCAAAACCAAATCCTCCATGTATAATATCAAACTCATAACGACTAGTTCCTACATGACCAGTAAGGTTACCACTTATGAAAAGCTTTTCTGGTATCCCTTGCACTATCTCATCTAAATCCTCCCAAAATTGATGCTTACTAGACTCATCAAGTCTTATTTGAGGTGCATAGACACTAATAAAATTAAAAATTTCTCTACCTAAAATAAGTTTAACTAGTAAAATCCTATCACCTTTTTCCTGACCTTCATTACATCCTCAAGCAATTGTTTATTTATGATCACACCCACCCCATTACGATTTCTATCTCTACCAGTATATCAAAGTTTATAACCCTAAGACTCTATAATTCTAGCTTTACACCTACCTACTCAGTCTCCTGCACACACAAAATACTAACATTCCTTCTAACCATAACATTAACTAACTCTGCTAATCTACCTGTAAGAGAATCTATGTTCCATGATGTTAACCTAATCCTATATTCATGAGCTAACTTCTTTACCCTCACCCGCTCATAAAAGTGTGGGAACCCTTACTCATTTGACACCACATATGGGCGTCGATGTGGCGCGTCACTTCTGGACGACAACCTAACAACCCTTGCCACTTTTCACTACACCCGGGCTCTAATGTAACGCGTCGCTCTGTAAATAACTTGGTAAAAGAGCATGGTTAAGATAAAATAATGAGTGATAAAAATTACACTGTAATACAGTTTTTTTGTGAAAAGATATTCGGTGTGAAATCGGTATAATTTTGTTTGAATTATTCATTGTGACTGTTGAAATGAATTGTTAATCCGGTGAGGAGCCGGTGCAATTGTTACTTCATTCACTTTTTTCATCTCTTTTGTCAAAATTTCAAAAAAAATCTAAATCCTTACCTCTTTTATCTCCCTCTTAGGCATAAAAATCAAATTTCTCCGCAACCTCCTCAATAGTCAAAGATCTCAACAATCTCCTCTACAACAACCTCCTCAACAATTAAAAATCTCAATAATCTCCTCCACAACAACCTCCTCAACAGTCAAAGGTGTCAGCAACCTACCCAGCAACATCTCCAGCAACCATATCTATAACATCTTCAGTAAGATCAACAACAGCTTCAGATTTAGATCCAGTGTCCAGCTACCATCGCCTCATGTATACTCAACGGGGTTGAGTTCTTCCCACCAGGCGAGAACGATGGGAACATTGAGTCAGCTTTTGTAACGCCCCGATCCTGGCGGATACGGAGACATTACTGCAACGTATATACGCAAGTCAGAAGTACCTTCACGTATATACGCTAAGCATCAGTACAGGCAAGAATCAGAGTACGGAAACAAGTGGTGCATTATACATTCCAACATATGAGTACAATTACAAAGTTATCACCAGAGGTGATCCAATATTACATGAATATTACATCACTGATATGCGCAATTGCGAGATTACAAAGAGATATACAAGTATGAATAGTACAAAGGCACTCACAAGTTTATAAAAGGAAAACTCGAGAGGCACACAAGGGGCCCTGGAAGGATAGAGCTCCAATTGGTCTGCTGGGGATCCACGCTTCAGCTGCGCCACTCTGATCAGCAACTGGAATAATCCGCACGCTCCAAGCTCCATGACCTGGACATGAGGATCCAAGGGAGTCAGATGAAACTCCCCAGGCGAGTGGTGAAGCAAAAGCCAAGTGGCGAGCAAGGGTAAGTATAAGTAAAGCGATAAATCAAATAAAGCCGAGGACGAGCAAATCTGATTGTATGGTTTCAGATCACGGCTCCATAAGACTAGTACGTCGAAGGAATAATCCAAACAAGGAAACCCTCATCTATATACCCTTATCTTATGTCACCATAATCTAAGCACATACAACCCGACTGTACTCAGGGCATGATAAGATAATGAGCAGGAGGCAGGTGGATACAAGGGATAAAGCAGAACATGAGCAGCTAATATAATAATAACCATAAAACCGGAAATCCGAAGTAAAATCCCGGACAAGCAAATATGGTAAGGCATATCACAGATTCATAGCCGTTTAAGCTGCAGGCTTCAGTATGCGTCCCATTCCACATACCTCTACTTACAACTTAAAGAGCAGGTTATTATCTTGACACTTTATTATTACTCGTCTTACCCTGATATCTAGCTATGTGAACTAGCGTCCCAGCTCACATAGATCCATATCCGAGTAAAGCAAGGTTGTTATTGGAAACCAGCGGGGGTATCAACGAACTATGTTTACAGTGGGTCCCGTACATACCCGGGACCACGGCCCAGGATTGTTCCGTTGCTTGGTGACGGAACCTGCTGCAAGGCTAACAGGAGGGACTTATGTATGCCCTTATCATGATGGTACCAGGAAGGAGGGAGCCAGCACTCCCCTCGGTCGCCTGGAGGCCCACAGGTCAGACCGGAAGTTTTAGTTGCACAACATGCCTAATACCACTGTAAACACGAACACATATTGATAGCCGCAAGTTTCCCCCGACCCGATGCAAGTTGTTCCTTTTTATGAATTATTAGATGATTATCAGATTCCGGGAATGAGCAAGAGCAAGTCAGGAATATCAGGAGTACTGTACGTACTATAATGTATCACATGTGCAACAGGAGTACAGTTGTACTATCAAGATGTAATCAAGATGTCAGGTCATCATTCCCGTTATCGTGATAATCATGAGAGTCAAGTATGTCATGCCGGGTGTCAAGTGATAGCATGACAGGAGGATGATATTTGGCAAGTCACAAGTCATGTCAAGAGATTGATATTAGTCCGGTGGCAAGTCATATCATAACAAGGGGGTCTTGTCAAGCGGTAGCATGTCAGGTGTTAGATGATAACACATCAGCTGCCAGGTGATATACATGTGTTAAATAGTAACATGCATAAATGACAGGTATGAAGAAATGGCACGGTGGTAGAATAGTAGCTGAGCACAACCAAGCGGAGCTGGGCAAGCTGGAAATACAGACAGCAAACAGGATTTATCCTTGGAGCGTCTGGCAAGGTTACCAGGACAACTCGGCTTAAGGTGCGAGTAGGAAATCCGGCAGCATCCCGCCTAGACGAATCTAGTGGTTAAGCGCTGAACGCTGATCATGATAACCAGGCGAAGCTGAACAAGCTGGAGGCACAAGCAGCGAACAGAGTTTAGACACTAATGCGCTTGGCGAGGTTACCGGGATAACTCGGTTTCTAATACGAGTAGAAAATCCGGCAGCAACTCGCCTAAACGAATTTAGTGAATAAAGCACTGAGCGCTAAGCATGCTCACCAGGCGGAGCTGAGAAACCTGACGATCCCAATCACGCCTCTTTCGAGATAGTGAGGGAACGGAGGCTGAAGGGTCCAGAGAAACCTGACGGTCCCAATCACATCTCTTTCGAGATAGTGAGTGACCGGAGGTTGAAGGATCGACCACGCATGGTATGAAGCAGTAGGATACATCACAGGCATAGTATGAGTACAAGAAGTAAACTATCCTAGTACAAGCATTCGTCACAGAGCAATACATGTCCAGAGATTGGCACTCGGCCATACACAGATACAGGGACTCAGCCCAATACAAAATACATGGAAACATGGAATAAAATATATGTCGACCTGACGAAGCAGGGAAACCCAAATGGAGGCGAGAGCGAGAACACTCGCCTAAATCACCGGAAAGCCGAAAAGTCTGGAATCCATGG
The DNA here is from genome assembly GCA_038442645.1 of Agave tequilana. Classification (NCBI taxonomy): domain Eukaryota; kingdom Viridiplantae; phylum Streptophyta; class Magnoliopsida; order Asparagales; family Asparagaceae; genus Agave; species Agave tequilana. The sequence continues at coordinate 120,178 of JAVJIF010012595.1, read as the reverse complement.
AACTCACGCACGCGCCATAAAATAATATATAATTATGAGGAGAGAGAAAGTAAAGAGGAGAGAGAGAGAGTAAGAAGCCTAGAGAGAGAAAGGGGCACAGGGAGACGCGGGCTTCCGAGAGAGACGCGGGGTCGCAGACGCGAGAGTCGCAAACGCGGAAGTCGCGTTGCGGGATTAGCAAACGCAGGAATCACAGACGCGGGGTTCGCGTCGCAAGAATAGCAGATGCGGGAATCACAGACGCGGGGATCGCGTCGCGAAGGTGCCATAACTCGAGGCTCGGGGCCTGCGTTTAAGTCAGGGCATGAGAACGCGGACGCGAGGATAAACTCCGCGTCACGCCAACAAGGATAGAACACAGACGCGGGCACTTAGCTTCGCGTCGTGCCGATACAATAACGCGAAGGCCGCGTTATGGAATGGCCTAGACGCAGGAGGTAAACTCCGCGTCTAACCAGCAACAGATGGAAAAGAGAGGGAGATAGGGAAAGGGTGAGACACAGAGATGGCCCAACTCCAAATCCAAACCAGTAAATGGTGGAAGTGAAGATGATGATGGTAATTAGTAGAGGGGATGATGATGAAGATAGAAGTGTTGTCGTTGTAAGCATCACCGTTACAGATTACCGAAATAATCGTAAACGATTACCGGAATAATCATCGGAGATGTTACCGACGAAGAAGAGCTCGGCCCCAATCCAAAAGGAGTGGCCGGCCCTTGAGTCTTGCCGACGAAGAAGAGCACGGCCCCAATCCAAAAGGAGTGGCCGGCCCTGATAAGAGTCATTTTCCAAATGGAGAAGACGAACAGGAAGAGGAACTAGGAAGAGAGAGAGTGTGTGGGATTCAGGAGAGAGAGTGAGTAAGATTCAAGGAGAGAGAGAGTTCCAGGAGAGAGAGAGGGTATGATCCAAGAGGAGAGAGAGAAAGAGAGAGAAGGGTACAGGTGAGAGAGAGAAAGATGAGAGATCCAGGAGAGAGAGAGAGAGAGCAAGATCCAGGAGAGAGAGTGAGAGAGGGAACAGGAGAGAGAGGGAGAGAGGTCCAGGGGAGAGAAACAGAGAAGGGGGGCTGTTGCCCCCCCTCAAGCTCACGCACAAGGGGCTTCCAGCCCCCTGGCCGGCAGAGCCGCCGGCCGCCGGCGAAGCGCCGGCGGCGCGGTAACACTGGGGTGGCCACTGGCCACCCCACAGGAAAAAACAGGAGGGGCTGCTGCCCCTCCCCCAACAGAGAAGGAGAGGGGGGCTGTTGCCCCCCTCATCCCACGCACAGGGGGCCCAGGCGGGCCCCCTGGCCGCCCCCCGGCCGCCGGCACAGCGCCGGCGGCGCCAGACTGGGGTGGCGCCGGCCACCCCAGGGAGAAGAAGGAGGAGGGGGCTTTGCCCCCTCCACAGCAGCGCACAGGGGGCGCGAGGCCCCCCGGCCGCCGGCCTCGCGCCGGCGGCGGTCTGCCCACGCCGGGGCGCCGGAGGAGGAGAGGTCGGCGGCGGAGATGGGGTAAATTCATGGTGGTGGTGGAGGTGATTTGGTGGGGATTTTGAAGGTGGAAGAGAATGGCCGGAGTTGGGAGTCTTCTCGCCGGCGTCGTGGTGGCCGGAGGCGCCGGCGGGGTGGCTGGTTGGGTGAGCTCAGATGGAGGAGGAGGAAATGAAGAAGAAGAGAAAAGAGAAAAGAAATGGAGGGAAAGAAAAGAGAAAGAAAAGAAAAATAAAAGGAGAGAGTGTGATAGGGATGGTGATGGGAGAGAAATAAATGGGGTGGTGTCGCCCACGTGGGGGGAGTGGGCTGCAGTTGGTGGGAGAAAAGAAAGGAAAGAAAGAAAGAAAAGAAAGATTGGAAAAATAATAATATTATAATATGGCCGCGAAATATCGACTGTTCCGGAAAAATCCCCAAAAATACCCAGAGGTAGAAAACGTTATCCTGAGGAATAATATGAAATCGGTTTTCAGAAATAAAATCCCATTTTCAAATTAAAAATCCGGAAGTCAACTGCCGATACGGTCTACACCGGGTTGGCCGGATTTTAATAAATTCTGAAAAATCCCAGAAAATGTATTAAAGAAGAAAATATGATTTTAAGAAATAAAGTGAAAGCGGAATTTAGAAATTCAATCCCGATTGTAAACTAAAAATCCTGGAATCAACCAGCGATACTGGCCGATACCGAATCCGGTGGAATTTTCATAAATTCATAAAATTCTCAGAAAATGCATTTAGATGGAAAATGTGATTTTAAGAAATAATGTCTAAAGACACTTTTAGTAATTCCAATCGGTTTGTAAATTAAAAATCCGGGAATCGGTCAGCGGCACTGGTCGACACCGGTTTTGAAGATTTTCAACTTAATTCAGGAAAATTCCAGAAAATCATAGAAAATCTAAAATATTGGAAAATGATGTTTAAAACTGAAATCGGTCAAATTGAAATACCGGAATGTCCAAATCAAGAAATACTCTAGGATCGGGCCCTCGGTTCAGACTAGGGCTGACTCCGAGTCCACGAATCCAAATCCAAGACAAAACGTCCATATAAATAATTCATAATACAAAATAAATACAGGAAGTAATTCGAAAAAATACGATCAAAAAATCTAAATACGCAACTAAGTACGTATTCCGGGAGCGGGGTGTTACAATCCATCCACCTTACAAAAAATTGCGTCCTCGCAATTTCGATAAGGGGTAAATTGAACACAAAGAGGACAAGGGTGGAATTTATACCAATTAAGATATGAAGCACTATAGGTAGGGCCCTCAAGTTGACTGGTCAATAATCAGAACATAGACATCCTCTGCACTTCCGGCTGTATAAATCTCTGAACGATGCCAAATAATACTGACTGATAACACAGCTTTGCAATAGAATTCTCGCTGTACTGTATACTTAATGTCGCTCTGAGAATAAGCCAGAATACTGAAGATAAAGAAAACCCCTGATAGTCCTGAGCATAATAAGGAAGACCGATAATTGAGAATTCCGAATACCAGGCATCGATCACTCTGAAAGATATAGCAGTGAATGTAGAATATCCATAGAGAATCCCGACTACTGACTTCTGAAAGATAACCCGTTCGAGATCAATCCTGAGAATACCCGAGCTTCATAGAGTTAGCCGAAGAGATCACGTCATAGCTTCGCTCAGAACCAGCCGCTACCTCTCTAGTCTATTCATATCTTAAGTTGGTATAAGGGCTTCGAAAAACCAAAACAGGGGAAGATAGGAGGGATTAGGAATCAAAGAAAAGATGATCAAGAAAATAGATAACTCTGTACTTGTAGTTGGAATGTATAACCAGGACTCATGCATTCCAGTTGCAAATTTCTTTACCATTAATTTGCCATCTGGACGTACTGAGGAGGTGAGAGCCTAAGCTCTGATACCAACCTGTAACGCCCCGATCCTGGCGGATACGGAGACATTACTGCAACGTATATACGCAAGTCAGAAGTACCTTCACGTATATACGCTAAGCATCAGTACAGGCAAGAATCAGAGTACGGAAGCAAGTGGTGCATTATACATTCCAACATATGAGTACAATTACAAAGTTATCACCAGAGGTGATCCAATATTACATGAATATTACATCACTGATATGCGCAATTGCGAGATTACAAAGAGATATACAAGTATGAATAGTACAAAGGCACTCACGAGTTTATAAAAGGAAAACTCGAGAGGCACGCAAGGGGGCCCTGGAAGGATAGAGCTCCAATTGGTCAGCTGGGGATCCACGCTTCAGCTGCGCCACTCTGATCAGCAACTGGAAGAATCCGCACGCTCCAAGCTCCATGACCTGGACATGAGGATCCAGGGGAGTCAGATGAAACTCCCCAGGCGAGTGGTGAAGCAAAAGCCAAGTGGCGAGCAAGGGTAAGTATAAGTAAAGCGATAAATCAAATAAAGCCGAGGACGAGCAAATCTGATTGTATAGTTTCAGATCACGGCTCCATAAGACTAGTACGTCGAAGGAATAATCCAAACAAGGAAACCCTCATCTATATACCCTTATCTTATGTCACCATAATCTAAGCACATACAACCCGACTGTACTCAGGGCATGATAAGATAATGAGCAGGAGGCAGGTGGATACAAGGGATAAAGCAGAACATGAGCAGCTAATATAATAATAATCATAAAATCGGAAATCCGAAGTAAAATCCCGGACAAGCAAATATGGTAAGGCATATCACAGATTCATAGCCGTTTAAGCTGCAGGCTTCAGTATGCGTCCCATTCCACATACCTCTACTTACAACTTAAAGAGCAGGTTATTATCTTGACACTTTATTATTACTCGTCTTACCCTGATATCTAGCTATGTGAACTAGCGTCCCAGCTCACATAGATCCATATCCGAGTAAAACAAGGTTGTTATTGGAAACCAGCGGGGGTATCAACGAACTATGTTTACAGTGGGTCCCGTACATACCCGGGACCACGGCCCAGGATTGTTCCGTTGCTTGGTGACGGAACCTGCCGCAAGGCTAACAGGAGGGACTTATGTATGCCCTTATCATGATGGTACCAGGAAGGAGGGAGCCAGCACTCCCCTCGGTCGCCTGGAGGCCCACAGGTCAGACCGGAAGTTTTAGTTGCACAACATGCCTAATACCACTGTAAACACGAACACATATTGATAGCCGCAAGTTTCCCCCTGACCCGATGCAAGTTGTTCCTTTTTATGAATTATTAGATGATTATCAGATTCCGGGAATGAGCAAGAGCAAGTCAGGAATATCAGGAGTACTGTACGTACTATAATGTATCACATGTGCAACAGGAGTACAGTTGTACTATCAAGATGTAATCAAGATGTCAGGTCATCATTCCCGTTATCGTGATAATCATGAGAGTCAAGTATGTCATGCCGGGTGTCAAGTGATAGCATGACAGGAGGATGATATTTGGCAAGTCACAAGTCATGTCAAGAGATTGATATTAGTCCGGTGGCAAGTCATATCATAACAAGGGGGTCTTGCCAAGCGGTAGCATGTCAGGTGTTAGATGATAACACATCAGCTACCAGGTGATATACATGTGTTAAATAGTAACATGCATAAATGACAGGTATGAAGAAATGGCACGGTAGTAGAATAGTAGCTGAGCACAACCAAGCGGAGCTGGGCAAGCTGCAAATACAGACAGCAAACAGGATTTATCCTTGGAGCGTCTGGCAAGGTTACCAGGACAACTCGGCTTAAGGTGCGAGTAGGAAATCCGGCAGCATCCCGCCTAGACGAATCTAGTGGTTAAGCGCTGAACGCTGATCATGATAACCAGGCGAAGCTGAACAAGCTGGAGGCACAAGCAGCGAACAGAGTTTAGACACTAATGCGCTTGGCGAGGTTACCGGGATAACTCGGTTTCTAATACGAGTAGAAAATCCGGCAGCAACTCGCCTAAACGAATTTAGTGAATAAAGCACTGAGCGCTAAGCATGCTCACCAGGCGGAGCTGAGAAACCTGACGATCCCAATCACGCCTCTTTCGAGATAGTGAGGGACCGGAGGCTGAAGGGTCCAGAGAAACCTGACGGTCCCAATCACATCTCTTTCGAGATAGTGAGTGACCGGAGGTTGAAGGATCGACCACGCATGGTATGAAGCAGTAGGATACATCACAGGCATAGTATGAGTACAAGAAGTAAACTATCCTAGTACAAGCATTCGTCACAGAGCAATACATGTCCAGAGATTGGCACTCGGCCATACACAGATACAGGGACTCAGCCCAATACAAATACATGGAAACATGGAATAAAATATATGTCGACCCGACGAAGCGGGGAAACCCAAATGGAGGCGAGAGCGAGAACACTCGCCTAAATCACCGGAAAGCCGAAAAGTTTGGAATCCATGGAACTCACGCACGCGCCATAAAATAATATATAATTATGAGGAGAGAGAAAGTAAAGAGGAGAGAGAGTGAGTGAGAAGCCTAGAGAGAGAAAGGGGCACAGGGAGACGCGGGCTTCCGAGAGAGAGACGCGGGGTCGCAGACGCGGGAGTCGCAAACGCGGAAGTCGCGTTGCGGGATTAGCAAACGCAGGAATCACAGACGCGGGGTTCGCGTCGCAAGAATAGCAGATGCGGGAATCACAGACGCGGGGATCGCGTCGCGAAGGTGCCATAACTCGAGGCTCGGGGCCTGCGTTTAAGTCAGGGCATGAGAACGCGGACGCGAGGATAAACTCCGCGTCACGCCAACAAGGATAGAACACAGACGCGGGCACTTAGCTTCGCGTCGTGCCGATACAATAACGCGAAGGCCGCGTTATGGAATGGCCTAGACGCAGGAGGTAAACTCCGCGTCTAACCAGCAACAGATGGAAAAGAGAGGGAGATAGGGAAAGGGTGAGACACAGAGATGGCCCAACTCCAAATCCAAACCAGTAAATGGTGGAAGTGAAGATGGTGATGGTAATTAGTAGAGGGGATGATGATGAAGATGGAAGTGTTGTCGTTGTAAGCATCACCGTTACAGATTACCGGAATAATCGTAAACGATTACCGGAATAATCATCGGAGATGTTACCGACGAAGAAGAGCTCGGCCCCAATCTAAAAGGAGTGGCCGGCCCTTGAGTCTTGCCGACGAAGAAGAGCACGGCCCCAATCCAAAAGGAGTGGCCGGCCCTGATAAGAGTCATTTTCCAAATGGAGAAGACGAACAGGAAGAGGAACTAGGAAGAGAGAGAGAGAGTGTGGGATTCAGGAGAGAGAGTAAGTAAGATTCAAGGAGAGAGAGAGAGAGTTCCAGGAGAGAGAGAGAGGGTATGATCCAAGAGGAGAGAGAGAAAGAGAGAGAAGGGTACAAGTGAGAGAGAGAAAGATGAGAGATCCAGGAGAGAGAGAGAGCAAGATCCAGGAGAGAGAGTGAGAGAGGGAACAGGAGAGAGAGGGAGAGAGGTCCAGGGGAGAGAAACAGAGAAGGGGGGCTGTTGCCCCCCCTCAAGCTCACGCACAGGGGGCTTCCAGCCCCCTGGCCGGCAGAGCCGCCGGCCGCCGGCGAAGCGCCGGCGGCGCGGTAACACTGGGGTGGCCACTGGCCACCCCACAGGAAAAAACAGGAGGGGCTGCTGCCCCTCCCCCAACAGAGAAGGAGAGGGGGGCTGTTGCCCCCCTCATCCCACGCACAGGGGGCCCAGGCGGGCCCCCTGGCCGCCCCCCGGCCGCCGGCACAGCGCCGGCGGCGCCAGACTGGGGTGGCGCCGGCCACCCCAGGGAGAAGAAGGAGGAGGGGGCTTTGCCCCCTCCACAGCAGCGCACAAGGGGCGCGAGGCCCCCCGGCCGCGCCCAGGCCGCCGGCCTCGCGCCAGCGGCGGTCTGCCCACGCCGGGGCGCCGGAGGAGGAAAGGCCGGCGGCGGAGATGGGGTAAATTCATGGTGGTGGTGGAGGTGATTTGGTGGGGATTTTGAAGGTGGAAGGGAATGGCCGGAGTTGGGAGTCTTCTCGCCGGCGTCGTGGTGGCCGGAGGCGCCGGCGGGGTGGCTGGTTGGGTGAGCTCAGATGGAGGAGGAGGAGGAAATGAAGAAGAAGAGAAAAGAGAAAAGAAATGGAGGGAAAGAAAAGAGAAAGAAAAGAAAAAGAAAAGGAGAGAGTGTGATAGGGATGGTGATGGGAGAGAAATAAATGGGGTGGTGTCGCCCACGTGGGGGGAGTGGGCTGCAGTTGGTGGGAGAAAAGAAAGGAAAGAAAGAAAGAAAAGAAAGATTGGAAAAATAATAATATTATAATATGGCCGCGAAATATCGACTGTTCCGGAAAAATCCCCAAAAATACCCAGAGGTAGAAAACGTTATCCTGAGGAATAATATGAAATCGGTTTTCAGAAATAAAATCCCATTTTCAAATTAAAAATCCGGAAGTCAACTGCCGATACCGGTCTACACCGGGTTGGCCGGATTTTGATAAATTCTGAAAAATCCCAGAAAATGTATTAAAGAAGAAAATATGATTTTAAGAAATAAAGTGAAAGCGGAATTTAGAAATTCAATCCCGATTGTAAACTAAAAATCCTGGAATCAACCAGCGATACTGGCCGATACCGAATCCGGTGGAATTTTCATAAATTCATAAAATTCTCAGAAAATGGATTTAGATGGGAAATGTGATTTTAAGAAATAATGTCTAAAGACACTTTTAGTAATTCCAATCGGTTTGTAAATTAAAAATCCGGGAATCGGTCAGCGGCACTGGTCGACACCGGTTTTGAAGATTTTCAACTTAATTCAGGAAAATTTCAGAAAATCATAGAAAATCTAAAATATTGGAAAATGATGTTTAAAACTGAAATCGGTCAAATTGGAATACCGGAATGTAAACTAAAAATCCTGGAATCAACCAGCGATACTGGCCGATACCGAATCCGGTGGAATTTCATAAATTCATAAAATTCTCAGAAAATGGATTTAGATGGGAAATGTGATTTTAAGAAATAATGTCTAAAGACACTTTTAGTAATTCCAATCGGTTTGTAAATTAAAAATCCGGGAATCGGTCAGCGGCACTGGTCGACACCGGTTTTGAAGATTTTCAACTTAATTCAGGAAAATTCCAGAAAATCATAGAAAATCTAAAATATTGGAAAATGATGTTTAAAACTGAAATCGGTCAAATTGGAATACCGGAATGTCCAAATCAAGCAATACTCTAGGATCGGGCCTCGGTTCAGACTAGGGCTGACTCCGAGTCCACGAATCCAAATCCAAGACAAAACGTCCATATAAATAATTCATAATACAAAATAAATACAGGAAGTAATTCGAAAAAATACGATCGAAAAATCTAAATACGCAACTAAGTACGTATTCCGGGAGCGGGGTGTGTTACAGCTTTCTTTTGTTTTTGAAGTTGAGTTTGTATTTTATTTTATTTTATTTAGTGGTCTTGTGTTTTATTTTCATATTATATTTTATTTTAGTCCTACATCGGGTATGTGGAGAAAAGTATGTAGTTATAAGTCTATTTAAAAACTCCATTGTTTTCAATAAAAGTAGATAAGAATTTTGAGAAAAAATATTTTGGGGGATTTTCTCCCATTGTAGAGTATGAAGCCCTAACTATGGAGTTAAGATTGAGCGTGCGGCATGAAGCGACGTAAGATCAAGATCAAGTAGCATGCGGCATGAAGCGGCGTGAGATTCGAGAAGGTGAAAGGCTTTTTTATTTATCCATTAGGTAATCTTTAGTAATTTCTTTCATATTTCATACAACAACTAAGCCATTTGTCCCAAGTATTTGGGGTAGGCTACATGAACCAAAAGAGAATTACACTGGATCGGGCACATGGATCAGCTTTCTCCACTCATTCCTATCGAGCAATATGCCTTCACTAAGACCTTTTAGTCTCTATATCTTGTCGTATTACCTCCATCGATGTTTTCTTTGGTCTTCCCTGTGCTCTTTTAACTTGCCCTAAATTGATATGTTCTACTCGCTAAACTGGCACATCTGTAGGTCTACGTCGTACATGATCAAACCATCGTAGACGATTTTCTCTCATATTTCATCTTTTTTAAAAATCCATAGACCCTCTCTTTCGTTTTACATCAGTTTCTTTTCAGCCTCCATCACAATTTTTCTTTGCCCTTTTATAAAGAAGACTATAATCAGTAGTTCATTTGACATACCTGAGATTTCTTCGAACTACTTCTAAGTGACGACACTTTGGACTCTGCATGTATCGACTTGCCACTTTGATAGCAAACGTGATGTATGGTTTTGACATGGTAAGATAGATTAGACTTTCAACTAGTTGTCGGTACATAGTCAAATCTTCTAAATCCTTTTGATGTGAAACGAAAAAGGAGGGTCTAAGGATTTTGAGAAAAGATGAGAGATGAAAGAACATAACTAAAGTTTACCTAATGGATAAATAAAAAGGCCTTCCACCTTCCCGAAACTCATGTGGCTTCACACCGCACACTTTTCAATCTTGACCTTACACCGTTTCACGCCTCATGCTCGATCTTAACTTCACAGTTAGGGTTTCACATCCCGTCATGGGAGGCACGCTCACTTAAGGAAAAAAAACCCCAAATACAATTTTTTCTCAAAATTCTGATCTATTTTTATTAAAATCAATAGAGCTTTTAAATAGGCTTAAAAATCTTGACTTTTCACTACATAATCGATGTAGGAATAAACATGAAAATAAGAGACTAAATAAAATAAAAGAAAAAACACGCTAGACTAAAAAACAAACTCAATTCAAATTCTCTCATGATATTAATGTCCCCATCAGTCTCGCTGGTTAGGAAGAACTCGACCCCGTCGAGTATACATGAGGTGGTGATGGTTGTTATTGTGAATATTGTCGTTATGAATCTTATGTGATGAATAGTTGATACTTGTACTCCAATGTTTGCTGATTTGATGTTACTGAGTTGGTACTGATCTTGGAGATGTTGTGGTTGTAGGTTGTCGTGGTAGGGCTGTTGAGGGTATAGCCGAGGGAGAGGAACAAGTCGCGGGAACAGTCGGGCACAGCCGAAGAAGAAGGCATCATAGATAGGATGGGTTCTCTTTTTGGCTGCAGTTGAAAGAACAAAGAAAAAGAAAGAAGAGAGAGATGACAAGTGGACCATGTGAGGGCTACAAAGAGAAAAAAAGAAGATAGTGCAGGTCACGTGGAGGGAAAGAAGAAAGAGAAAGGAGAGGGAAAGAAAAGTTTTTTAATCCGTTTTTGGTTTTGATTTTTGTAACTAATGGGATACGGTTGGGATTGATTTTGTGGTTAAAATAGGATTTGTGGTAGAGAGTTGAGAGATTAGATGAAAAGAAAATTAGGATATGATTTTTTTTTGATATTTTGACAAAAGAAATGAAAAAGAAAGTGAATAAAGTAACAATTTGCACCAGCTTCTCACCGAGATTATCAATTCATTTCAATATTCGTAAGGAATAATACAAAAAAATTGTACTGATTTCACATCGAGAATCTTTTCACAAAAAACTTGTATTACAATTTATTTTCATCACTCATTATTTTTTTCTAACCATGCTCTAATATCAAATTAATATAGAACGAAAAATGGGGTTTAAGAATTTTAGGAAAAGATGTGATGAAAAAAAAATAACAAAGATTACCTAATGGATAAATAAAAAGGCCTTCCACTTTCTCGAGACTAAACATGGAAACAAAGACTAAATAAAATAAAAGAAAAAGAAACATACTAGACTCAAAGTAAAATACAGACTTGATTCAAATGAGAAGCATGACATTGATGTCCTCATCACCTTTCCTTCTTCTGCACACACCTTGATATTGATCATATCGTTCTTGAGTAGGTCTTTTGCATACTTTTTTAACAGAGAAATGATCTGTCTCCTCTTTAATCAATTGAAGACCTAGAGAGTGCTTAAGTTGTCCAAGTTCGTTCATCTAGAACCAGATTGAAAGATTCTTCCTTGTCCTTTGGATCTTGGCCTCTTCATCTTTGATGACGATTGGATCATCCACATAAACGAGCACCACCGCAAGCTTGCTTTCATGCTTCTTAATGAACAAGCTGAAAACTACATGAGTATAAGAGTAGTCAGTTTGAACTAAGAATTCTACTATCTTTTTAGAGAGAGCTTTCCTTAGCTTGTAAACGTATTTATGCTTCTCTCGTTCTCAAACCCCTAGAGTTGCTCCATGTATATCTCCTGGTCTACTTCACTATATATAAAAGTGTTCTTCAAATCCATTTGATATAGGTTTCTAGATTTACCTACTGCAAGAGCTATGAGAACTGGAATAGTTATGATTTTGGCAACTGGATAAAATATTTTATCATAGTCTATTCTGTATTGCTGTGAAAATCCATGAGCCACCAGTCTTGCTTGTTCTGTTCGATTAAGCCATCCAGTCGAGTCTTAACTTTGTAGACCTATTTGCAAGAAATGGGTTTGTCATCTTCTGGCATGGGCACCAAATCTATTCCGTACTGATGTGAAAATCCACGAGTCGTGCTTGTTCTGCTCGATTGAGCCATCCAGTCGAGTGTTGACTTTGTAGACCTATTTGCAAGAAATGGGTTTGTCCTCTTCTAGCTTAGGCACCAAATCCAAACATTGATTCTGCTTCAAAGCTTGAATTTCTTCTTACGTTGCCTTTCCCCACTTGCCACTTTCATAAGGTTCTTTAAAAGTGGATGGTTCATTCACTTTGTTCTCTTATGTAATTGTTGCATACACCAACTTAGACATGTAAAGCATGATATGATAATCACCAAACATGAAAGCCCTTGAATTCAAAGTTAGAGACTACACTCATATGGTAATAAATGTAGTCAAATAGTATGTGCATCACATGGGAGCTTACTAACTTATGAATAAGTGTGAAGTATTCTCTTAAGAGGCAAAAAATGAAAGTTAACGAGAGTTAGTAAAGAAACTAAATTCAAGTGTTTGAGCTCGTAATAAAGTGAAAGAGAGAGCTAATAGTCTGTCTTGAGTGAGAAAGAGTGAAGCTCCCTAACGATATTATAGGATTTTAATAGTTAAAAATGTGAGTTGGTATAGTTGAGAATCTCAATAATGAAGCTTTGTTTGTTTGTGTGCTTCACTTGATATTCAACAAATTGTGTTAAAACAGGTGATGCAGGACCGGCTCTTTCTGCAATGATGTTTTGTTGACATTGTTCATGACGGCCTAAGTTTGTGTACAATCCAGGACTATGAAGCTAGTTGGTTAGGGATAAGGTTGGTAATGAGCTCGGGCCAGCCCAAGATATGTAGGGCTGGCACAAAAAAATTTGGTATATGGATAATCAAAATAGGACTCTGGGTTGTGCCTGGCCTCTGTCAACTTTATGGCTCAGTTATTTTCGAGTCGTGCACGAGTTGCAACTTTACGGCCCATTTATTTTTAAGTCGTTCATGGGCTTGTCTCACGGCCCAGTTAGGGCATGAATGGAGCTCCATTGGTCAGCACGATTACATGTATTCATCTCATTCCTTTATCTAAATTTGGTTAGATCAATCTGAGAATGGATAGGGTTTAGAATGGATTACATTTCAGAAACTAGTTAAGTGTGTGACTTTTCTTGCAATTAATTGGCTATATAATTTTAGGTAGCTAAAGTTTATGTATTTTGTTGTTGATATCTTTAGGTTGATAGATTTTAGTTTTATTTCTCCTCATGTATGTATTTGTATTACAAAATTGACTATTTTAGAAACAAATTAGACATAAAGTTTGTGAATTAGGCACGATTAGAAACAAAGTAGGATACCCAAATCAAGCATGAATGAGCCGGCACAATTCAAGAATAAATGGAGGCACAAATGGGCCGGCCCAGTACGGCATAGGGGTGAGTAGACTGGTACATTGGGCATACTAGTTAAGGCACATATAGTACTTTGGGTCGTGCATGGGCCTAGGTGTTTTTACGTAGGTTGTGCCTAAGTTTAGCTAGGCATGACACGGCACGGCTCATTACCAACCCTAGTCAAGGACCATGCTTTCGTGAAGAAGCTTGAGAAAGCATACCACATCACAATGGCAATGTTGTAGCGCACACAATCAAGAGTCTCAACGGCTAAACTTAAAGCTACTGAAAGACCTTGATCGAATCCTATTTACAATTATTAGCGTGGAAGAATATTTTTGTACTTTTCTATTTATTCCTCACCTGTATAAAGAGAAGCAGTTTCAATCTAGAGTTTTAAGTCATATATTCTCTAAAACCTTAATATAGTTTCAGAATTACCCCTCTTTTATCACCACCTGCTCCTCTATCATCATCCATCAACTAAACCTAATCGTCACCAAAGCCTAGTTGTCATCTACGAAAACCCTAGCTACCAACTATCAGAATATCTCTTACTTTTTTCTTCATCAAACATTTATCTCCTCTTCTTGTCTTATTTTTTTCTTTTTTAGATCTAATGTCATCTCAATCCAGATTTGCAAAGAAAAAGAAAATAATAAAAGAGAAAAATAATGTTCTCGTGAATTGTACTACAGTGATACTATTTATAATGAACAGTTTTGCAGTCTGAAATTCTATTAATCTGTGGCTAAAATTATTTGTCATATCTCAATGTATCGAAATCCGATTTTGCTAATTAAGAGTCATTTTCTAAGTTTTTGACAATCAAGAGGTATATACGGGTTCTATCTGATTCTACTTGAATTTGATGGTTTGTACTACTGAGTTCGAAGATTTTCGAAAACCTCCTTTTCTACTAAGTTTGAGAATCTCTCTAAAACTTCACTATTACTGAGTTTGAGGATCTCCAAAAATCTTCACTTTTACTAAGTTTGAGGATCTCTAAAACTTTCACTTTTACTGAGTTCGAAAAACTCTAAAATTCTAACTGTATCCAATGCGGTGATGAATATTTAACTTTTTGCATGATCTTTGCACAAGTATTCGGTTCGACCAGAATAGGTTTGGTCGATTGGCAACTTCATCATTGACATATATAATTCAAGTCAATTTTTGTTTTTGTTTAGATAAGCTTTATTCAAAAAGTTTTTTTTTTCTTGTTTTTGTAACAAACTGGGCATGTCGATTATCTATGTTATTATTGAGTTTGAGGATCTCTAAAAACCTTCACTTTTATTAAGTTTGAGGATCTCTAAAACTTTTATTTCTAATGAGTTTGAAAAACTGAAATTCTAACTGTATCCAAAGCAGTGATGAATATTTAACATTTTGCATGATCTTTGCACAAGTATTCAGGTCGACCAAATTAGGTTTGTTTGATTGGCAGCTTCATCATTGACATCTATAATTCAAGCCAATTTTTGTTTTTATTTAGAAAAGCTTTGTTTAGAAAGTTTTTTTTTCTTGTTTTGTAACAAATTGGGCATGCTGGTTATTTATGCTCTAGCTTGAGGGGAGAGTATTAGAGTGTAAGAGTATTCTCGTATTTTCTTATTTATTCTTCATTTATATATAGAGAGACAACCCAATCTAAGATTAAGCCGGTCCATTCTCTAAAACCTTAACACAACTATTACATGGTCAAGACCTCTGGGAGGTGAGGTTGTTGGAGGTGGTAAGACTACAACAACCCTAAGAAAATGGAAGATTAAGGCCAAAATAGCCATGTTCAAACTAAAGACAACTGTAGAAAAGGATCTTTTAGAGCACATCCGTAGTGTCGACAACCTAGAGATGGCATGAGAAGCTTTCACAGTGCTCTTCTTATGAACGAATGATGCATAATCTTAACTCTTTGAAAATCAACTAAGCAACATCAATCAAGGTCATTGACTATTAACTATTATTTGGTAAAAGCTTTGTGCAGAGATATTGCTCTTAGATCCTCATTCTCAAATTACTGAATCAAGGAAGAGGAGAATTCTTATACATGGCCTCAATCTCCAATTATAGAGGATTTGTTGTTGGTATTCAAGGAAAGCCTATTAGCCACTCATGAAATTCTAACCAAACAAATGATTGTTGATTCAATAAAAAATAAAGATGTTCATTTTAGGAGCAAAGAACGTATGCAACCGAGAATTCAAACTAATAATCAGTTTAAAAGAGACTCTTGGAGGCGTCTAGGGTGTGCACACCAACAATAAATCATGGAGCAAGGCACATACAAGTAAAGCATGTCAGAACAAAAACCAACAAGATCGTCAAGCTAGACGACTGGATGGAGGATGCTACAATTGTAGCAATGTCGAGCCCTTTACACGAGGTTGTCGCTTTAAGAAGCGGACATAAGGTAATGTGGCGACATCAAGCAGCTCTCAAGGAGAGTCAAGAATAGTGGGGATGTCCATGCATGTTTAGCAATCAAGGAGCAATTGTGCTCCACCAAGGAGGTCAGTGATGTTGCTTTGTAAAGGTATAGTCAAGATGGAGTCAGTATTTGCAATAGCATTAAATTCTAGAGCCAACTTACAACAAACACTGGATTATTGATTCTGGATGATTCAATCATATGACGGATGGCATGGAAAAGTTGTTAGCATGTTAGATATTAAGGAGGAGAGGTGGTTGCGAGGCAAATAGTTCAAAATATCTTATCACACATATCGGGAAGACAGTGATTATCGCATGCCTCAACCCTCAGCAGTTGTTGTTGCAAATGTTTACCACATCCCTAAAATGAAGAAAATTCTTCCCCTTGTATCGCAATTACATCGAAAGATGTCAAAACCTATTACAATTCGAAATCCCATAGGAGTATCAGTCATGGTGTGGCAGGACCTCAAGTTTATCTTTGTAGTGTCAACCTTGTCGGTATATGTAAAAAGGGCTTGAAAGAACAAGATAGCAAGCGTATGGCATGCAAGACTTGGGCATGTAAGTTATCATTAGGCATGTAAGTTATCACAAGCTTAAGTCAACAATGCAACAATGCTAAGCGTCGTCCACACTTGAAGATTCACGGAGACACCATGTTTGGTGGGTGTCAATATGGATAGGTGCATCAACAGCAATGTCAGAAGTCAACATTTGAAGCTAATGAGCCATTGGAGCTCATCCACTCTAATGACATTAACAGCAATGTCAGGCGCATCAACTCTTTTTGGTTCATGTTCTTCTCGCTCCTCTTTTCTTCAAGCTGAACTTCAATTCCTTCCTTTTCTTTTTCTTTTCAATCTCAAATATTTGTTTCATCAAACTTCACATCTCTGATAAGAAAACACCTTGTTGGTAATTGGATTATAAAGTTTATAAGCTTTCATGTGCTCATTGTAACCAACAAATATACACTTCACTCCCCTCTCATCAAGTTTTTTCTTTCCTTGTTGCTTTGAAATATGTGCATATGCAAGCGATCCAAATACTCAAAGATGACTAACTGACAGCGTTCTTTCGCTCTCATACTTCTTCAGATATCTTCTTTGGAACACTCTTTATAGTACATCTATTCAATACATATGTTGCACATGCAACTGCATCGGCCCAAAATTTCTTCAACATACTCTTCTCTATAAGCATGCTTCTCACTATCTCCATAATAGTCAAATTCTTCCTTTTGGCAACATCATTATGCTAAGGCGAGTAGCTAGTGGTGCTTTGATGATGGATGCCATAATGCTTGCAAAATTGATTGAACTGATTTGAAAAGTATTCACCACCTCCATCAGATTACAAAGTAACCACTTTGTTTTTCTGCAAAGGACTTGAACTGACAAAAGATATTAAAAGCATCTGATTTTTATTTAAGAAAGCACACCCAAACCTTTTTACTATAATCATCAATGAATATAACAAAATACTTGCTTTCTCCATTGGACGGATGTTCCATCTCACATAAATCTGTATGGAGTACTTCAAGTGGTTCTGTAGCTCTCACCGACTTTCCACTCGGAAGGGATCTCTGTGCTACTTTCGGAATATGCAACATTCACAAACATAATTTGGATGATTAATAGATGGCAAAACCTTCGCCATAATCAATTGTACAATTTCTTCAATCCATCAAATTTTGAATGTCCAAATCTCAAGTGCCACCAAAGCCATGACTCATCATGAACGATGGTACTAAAATAAGGCAATACATCACTATTTATCTTCAGAGGAAACATCATATTCTTTGTCATGGCCACTCTTACAATCAAACGATGCTAATCATCTTCCAATTCACAAACTCTTTTTTCAACGTGGAAGATACGTTCCTTTTCTTGAAACTAACCAACACTTACTTGGTTGGATTCTAACCCGACAATAAAAGACATCAGATATGATGATATGATCCCCGTTATGGGCCTGTTTGGATTTAAGGAAGTGGGCGGAAGTGGAAAAGCCACTTCCCTCAAAAACGATGTCCGCTGTTTGGAGGGGTGTGTGAAGTGTCCCTGGCTTTTCCGAGTGAATCCTGTTTTGGATTTCTCTTCAAGCTTCCCGATCTCCCCCAATTCACTCTGAAATCCTCTCGTTTCTCTCTCGCGACCGTTGGGATCCATCGCGATTCCGACCCAAATCCGGCGATTCCCTCCATAATCGTCCTCCTCCAGGCTCAATTCCCCCATCTCCCTGCACTACCACCCACCCCTTCCCGACGACGAGATTCCCCGGAGAGCGAATCAGTCTTGATCTCTTTCCCGGTCCACTGTTCTCGTCTGGTCCACATCGCCAGGCTACGCTACTCCAACAGTAGCTGTCCCCTCCCAGTTCCCAAGCTCAGTGTTTTGCTCTCTGCTGTTGTCTCGAGATTCAGATCTGGAATCTCGACAACCTTTCTCGTTCTTCAAGCCCGCAGCCACCTTTACCGTACACGTTAAGGGCTTTTGACCCTTCTGTCCATCGCTCCGTCGCCATCAAGGGCACCCAATCTGACATTGGCTGCTTGTCCTCTTGCCTTACAGTCGCCTCCGTCCCTGTAGCTACGGTCTCCCACAAGAAGCGACGACCCAGATCTACTTTATCCCGGTCGTTGTCGTGGGCTGTTGACCACCCCATTCGCCTCACGAGGTGACAGTGCTTGAGCCTCTCTGTTAATAATTTCAGGTCTCCATTCTTGGCTTCATAAATAGGGCATGGACCTTCTCCCTGCTTCTTTGCCTTTGTGTGTTCGTTGTGAACGACTGAGGAAGAAAGTGAAGGTGGCTCTGTCAGATCGGGAATCTACATCTGATAACTTTGAATTTTTGGTAATTTCCCCTTTCACTTATACAGCCCTAATAGATTGATTCGGTTAGATTCCTATGTTGTTTGCGTTTCATGGGTGTGTTGATCTGTTGCAAGGTGAGGAACTGGCCGAGCCCCCCCTTGCTAATAGTTTTCATTTTTCTTTCTTTTTTTTCTCCATAGCTTCTGTTTCTGGTAATCAAGTTGCAATGCTGGTTGTTGAAGGGTTGAATATCCTATTTTAATTGGTCTCTAGTGCTTATTTTTCATGTTGTTATAATCCCTCAATTGTATATATGCATGTTGATTTCGGTCATGTTTTCTTGTCACTGCGAACATTTGGTTCTTTTTAAAAACTCACTGAGAAATTAATAATTATATTTGCAAAGCATAATTAACCTATACCTTATTGTAGTTCATGGATAACTTGTTGGATATCGGCCTTGACGGTGACGATGAGGAAATCGGACTTCTCATTATTTGCTCGTGTGCTTATGCTGTCCTCATGTGGATGACCGGACACTAGGATATCCCGCAACACATACCTAGAGGAATTAGGGATACCGAGAGAGGAATATACCTTCATCGAGTTTTAGAGTCAAGTGATACCAATTGCCGCAATATGTTTAGGATGGACAAAGAAGTGTTCTTCAACCTCTCATCCTTGTTAAGGAGTAGGGATCTCTTGCATGACACACAGTATGTAACTGTCGAAGAGCAACTAGCCATGTTCCTACACACTGTTGGCCACAACGTCCGTAACAGAGTGCTAGGCATCAACTTCATACGTTCCGGTGAGACCATAAGTCGCTATTTTCAGCTCGTTCTACATGCAATCGGAGAAATTAGACGAGATTACATTTGCGGGCCAAATGTGGACGTGCATGAAAAAATTAGTGGTGACCCTAGGTTTAATAGTTACTTTAAGGTACATGTTCTCCCCATAATAATCCTATTAAACAGTAAGATATACGTATGTTTTGTTGATTAACTACTAAATTACGTTATGGGTAGGATTGTGTGGGAGCAATTGATGGCACACATGTCCACGCAACAGTTCCCGCTGCGATGGTGGCCCCGTTCTATGGAAGGAAGCCGTATCCAACACAGAACGTGTTGGCAGTAGTTGACTTTGACCTTAGATTCACATACATCCTTGCGGGATGGGAAGGCTCAGCGCACGATCTTACCGTACTTCGTGACGCACTGCAACGACCCAATGGTCTGAGAGTCCCTGAAGGTACTACCCGGTTGCTTGCCAGTATTTTCACTAGCTTAATTTGTGAGTTTACCTTCATGCGATCGTTAACCTTTTCTGTTGTAACCATAGGTAAATTTTATCTTTGCGATGCTGGTTACAACACACGGCCTGGTTTCTTATCCCCGTACCGCGCAGTTCGATACCATTTGAGCGAATTTAGTGGGAGAGCTCCGAGTACTTATCAAGAACTGTACAACTACCGACACTCCTCCCTTCGGACGACTGTAGAGCGGGCATTCGGGTCATTGAAAGGCAGATTTAAGATATTAGTGTCACGACCCTTCTTTCCTTACCGCACTCAAGTTGACATTGTGATGGCATGTTGCATACTCCATAATTTTATTTTGTCCCACGGTTATGATGAGTTCGTCCCAAGTGAGGACGATTGGATTGCGCAAAATGTCTCCCAAGAGGGACGGACCCAGAGACAAATAAGAGAGGAAATAATGATTGGGTTCAATTTAGAGAACAAATAGCTCAACAAATGTGGGCAGATTTTCAGGCTTCAAATAAATGTGGTTTATGGATCACGTGTAAAATAAATCGTACTTCTCGTAGTTTTATTTGTTTGACTTGAATTTATACGTTTGAATTTCTAATTGTAATTTATATTATGACGTCTTGCAGTTTATGGCCCCCAAATGTATAATTTTTGTTCATATTTGAACTTCATCAATTTTGTCTCATCTATGGGTCTGTTTGGATTTAAGGAAGTGGTGTGAAGTGAGGAAGTAGGAAGTAAGATTTATTTCCTTTAGGAAAAAGGGAAATGAGTAGTAAGTTTTCTGGTGTTTGGATGGTAGTTGAATAGTGTAATTGGAAAACTGTATTCCTGTTTTCATTGTTTGGATGGAATGGAAAAGTTGATGTGAAAAAGTGTCTTTACTTTTCTATTGTTTGGATGTGTTGAGATTTGTGAAGTGTATGAGAAATTGGATTTTCCTTTTTTTTTATATTGATTAGTAAGAGATTGAGAAATTTGAAATTCTTTTTTTTTCTATATAAATTTAGGCAAATTGCATTTATTATTTCATCCATGCACCTATTCATAGACCGATAAATAGAAGGACGTTCAAGTTTTGTTGTATGCAGTAATTTGATTTTTTCATCACATCTTATTTAAACATTTAATTATCCTTGGACACCTTCTAGAATGGATCTCAGACAATTGTACTAGAACTGATATTACATTCAGTAGTACAAATTTTAAAATCAACTCTTCGAATATCCTGGCGATATCCAGAATAAGCCAAGTAATACACACAATCAACATTGCATAATTTCTTGTAAAAAATGTAACAATATCATTACTCACTAAAATAATAATCCACCATCTCAAATGTATATTACAACGGTTATTCTGAAATTTGAAAGCAAATTACAAAATACAAAAGTGTTGGCGTTGGAAGATGTGGATGCGGAGGAGGATTTCGTTGACCGACCAACTTCTTCCTGGCCCTTCTCTTGAAGGATTTTTGTAGCAGCATCCGACAGAATGAGAATGGGATCATACTGTGCATCAAATCTCCGAGCTGTTTCATTAAAACGGATCCCAACTTTGTACCATTTCCCTCTCGAACATGCTGTTTGTAATCAAAGCTTCAAACAAGAAAACTGTAACGTACCACATCAAGTGATATATAAAGCAACGTCATTAAATCCAAGCAAAGTTACAAATTATAGTCAAGTTAAAACAGTGCACAAACATAAATAAACATTAATACACACAATTTAAGAATATCAAAACCACATACACAAGTACTAAATTCTTAGGGCTCAGATCACAGTGAAAAAAGAATCATAGTATCAGTCATGAAGATGGATTCCCAAGAAGGAGAAGGTAATTGATCGACATGGCGCTCAGTTTGAATGATGTCCAACCAACAGAGTATAAAGGGGTTTCAATCAAGACTGATTGACATCCAACCAACCAACACGTGAAGGGGTTCCAATCAAACATGAGACTCGATCCACCGTCATCAATACATTCCCAACTGTATCCAAACCCCACAATACTAGATAAAATTTTCAACTCTGCTTCATCACAGCCCACTCTGAGAAAAATAGGTACCACACAAGATGTGGAGCTAGCACATACCAGCAACAAAATGAGAACAGCAGCAGTTGAAGAGAAAGGCAGGTAACTCTCCCGTATGGGGTAACAGATATTGACCTGGATAATCAACATCACTTGCAAAGACACAGGCATTTCTAACATGAAATAGCAATATCAACAATAGGCATGTGAATAGGAAATATCTTTTTTCAGCCATGCGTTACCACAACAGAGCCCAGTCTGAAATTTATGGGGCCCATATTGTATTTGCAGCAAGCATAGAGCAGCAGCAAAAGGAGAGCAGCAGCAGGTGGAGAGAAAGGCCGATATCTTCCATATGGGCTAAAGGATAATGGCCTAGAATATCGTCTTCACACATTCAAACAAACATGCATTTCTAACATGAAAAGACAATACAAACATTAGGCATATGAACAGTAAATCACTTATTTAAGCCGTGCTTAACACAGCCCACTCAGAGAATATGGGGTCCAGATAGTATGTGCAGCAAGCAGATAGCAGCAGCAAAAGGAGATCAACAGCAGGTGGAGAGAAAGGGATAGAACTCTCCCGTATGGGGTAACGGATAATGGGCTAAATTATCACCAACATACTCAAAGAAACAGCCAATTCTAACATGAAATAGCTTTTTTAACAATTGGCATATGAAGAAGAAATAACTTTTTTCTGCCCTCCGTCAACACAACACAGCACAATCTGAAATTTATGGTGCCCAAATAGTGTGTGCAGCAAGCACAGAACAGCAGCAAAAAGAGAGCAGCAGCAATTGAAGAAAATGTCAGAGCTCTCCCACATATGGCAACGAATAATAGCAAGGATTATCACCAACACATGCAAAGAAACATGCATATGCACAGATAATAGCAACACAAAATCCAAGCATATGAACAAGTAATAGTTTGTAGATTTTCATGTAATGCGGCGTAAGAATGTATGTGATGATCATGTTTTAAAAAAAAAGAATGGCAAACTTATCCAAATTGAAGAGCAGGCCTTGCAACTTGTTCGACTGCCTTCTCCATTTAACACTTTAATCCTCTGTAAAGAGTCAAAAATGAAGCTATCAAAGTTTGATGAACATTGTAGGATATAAAACATGATTTGCTAAGTAACAGACTAAGTAAGAGGCTTGCCTGAATTGTAGAATTGCTCCATAAATCACATGTAATCACATCCTGCAATCATATTCACAATGCATACATGCACAAAAATAACATGGCCAAATACCTTGTCTTCCAAAAAAAACCAAAAATCAAGCTATCCATTGGAGATACGGCCTTATGGATCGTAAATACAGGATGAATTCGATCACATAAGCGTCAAAGATGATGAAACTGACGATGACAAAATGTGAAGAGAATGAGCAAATAATAGTGCATCAGTGTCATTGTGCATTTGTAAAAATATGCATGCATGATATACGAAAAAAACAGAAACAAAGCAATCTAGAAATTAAACAAATAATAACAATATTACTTCTCTTTAATAAGGCTCAGATTGTAGGATGATATTTTAATAGTGGAAGAAAGTTTACGTCATTCAATGCCGAATGAAAAATAAGGGGTTGCGTACATGCCACCTCCATGCTCAACTCCTAGAGTCGAACGGCTGTGAGCAAGTATGCCTCCAAACCTTACTTGCATAGTCGGCTTTCCAACCTCCTACTAATCATCATTGACCCACGCAAAACCCCTACACGAGAACATAAGAAAAATAATTTATATAGTTAATAAGAATGAATTATGAAAATGTTCGTGAAATAAAGGAAATGTTTGGGAAATAGTAAGATGCTGCAAATAAATATTACAGTACTAGGAGAGTATAATGGTAGTTCATAGGGCCTACGACCAAAAGCATGTCGCAGGCAAAATGAATGTTTAAATGTGAGCCTGAATAAAACAGTTCAATAAGTCATAAAGAACAAAGGTGGTCAGCAAGGATGGGAAGGCAATGGCCCATGGGTCTTATCAATCCAGTTTGTGTTGTCTCATGAAGCGGTAGAGCCACTGAGCCCTCTCATCACTGGACCTCCTGAGAAACCCACCCCCAATCTTGGGGTTCTCGATGATATAATCATAGGCAGCAGACACGACATCTTCGGTGAAGATGATATAGTCGTATGTTGTACCGACCATAGATCGGAGGCATTCATAGCACTCCGCTGCTACCCTTTTTTCCTCCTCCTTCTTCTCATGCACGGCATCCCCAATCTTTTGCAAACCATCAGCGACCCTCCCTAATATCTGTAGCTGAGGGTTGCTCCTCTTACCTTTACCGCGAGAGCTTTGCGACACTGACATACTCGCAGGTTGGGTAGAGTACCGGCTTGCTTCAGGATGTTCTCCCACATTGCCACGGTC
Source organism: Agave tequilana (assembly GCA_038442645.1). NCBI lineage: Eukaryota > Viridiplantae > Streptophyta > Magnoliopsida > Asparagales > Asparagaceae > Agave > Agave tequilana. The sequence continues at coordinate 95,940 of JAVJIF010012595.1, read as the reverse complement.
CTGGGTGTCGCCGAGTGAGTGATTGACGTCTTGGGCAAATGTCCCAGCAGCTGCTTCTCCACAAAAAACGAGAACCATTTCGTCGTAGAACTCAATAGGCTTGTTGAGGTATGGCTCATCAAGCTTATTTCCCTACAAACGAAGCAATGTTATTCATTAATTAATCTTACACAACAATCAAACTCCGATAACAATATAGGAATGAAGGATTAAATTCGTTACCGCAATGTACGCAGTATAAACTGCTTCGTCAGGCATTTCTATGGTGCGTGTCTCTGGAACAAAATTGACACAACCACTAAGCCTTTTAAGCCTACAGATCATGTTCCACCTATTCCTCCAAGTGCAAAGATGGTTGATGACATGGGTTGCCCTAAATTGGGTTACAAATCTGTCATTCACAGCATCGGCAGTTAAAGTATGAAGGTTCCCTTTTACTCCTTCACGGGTTTGTTCCCCTAAAAATTCCATCATAAATTTGCTGGCGTCGTCACTCCATCTTATGTTCGTGCCCGCTTTCCTCTTCTTACCACGTTCTGTGGTACCTACACTCATTTCATCGCAAAAGCCTTCTCCTGACATCCTCTACAAAATAGGATTCACTCGGAAAAGCCAGGGACACTTCACACACCCCTCCAAACAGCGGACATCATTTTTGAAGGAAGTGGCTTTTCCACTTCCGCCCACTTCCTTAAATCCAAACAGGCCCTATTTGATTGGGGACTTATTTTGTAGAGGATGTCAGGAGAAGGTTTTTGCGATGAAATGAGTGTAGGTACCGCAGAACGTGGTAAGAAGAGGAAAGCGGGCACGAACATAAGATGGAGTGACGACGCCAGCAAATTTATGATGGAATTTTTAGGGGAACAAACCCGTGAAGGAGTAAAAGGGAACCTTCATACTTTAACTGCCGATGCTGTGAATGACAGATTTGGTACCCAATTTAGGGCAACCCATGTCATCAACCATCTTCGCACTTGGAGGAATAGGTGGAACAGGATCTGTAGGCTTAAAAGGCTTAGTGGTTGTGTCAATTTTGTTCCAGAGACACGCACCATAGAAATGCCTGACGAAGCAGTTTATACTGCGTACATTGCGGTAACGAATTTAATCCTTCATTCCTATATTGTTATCGGAGTTTGATTGTTGTGTAAGATTAATTAATGAATAACATTGCTTCATTTGTAGGGAAATAAGCTTGATGAGCCATACCTCAACAAGCCTATTGAGTTCTACGACGAAATGGTTCTCGTTTTTCGTGGAGAAGCAGCTGCTGGGACATTTGCCCAAGACGTCAATCACCCACTCGGCGACACCCAGGACCGTGGCAATGTGGGAGAACATCCTGAAGCAAGCCGGTAGTCTACCCAACCTGCGAGTATGTCAGTGTCGCAAAGCTCTCGCGGTAAAGGTAAGAGGAGCAACCCTCAGCTACAGATATTAGGGAGGGTCGCTGATGGTTTGCAAAAGATTGGGGATGTCGTGCATGAGAAGGAGGAAAAAAGGGTAGCAGCGGAGTGCTATGAATGCCTCCGATCTATGGTCGGTACAACATACGACTATATCATCTTCACCGAAGATGTCGTGTCTGCTGCCTATGATTATATCATCGAGAACCCCAAGATTGGGGGTGGGTTTCTCAGGAGGTCCAGTGATGAGAGGGCTCAGTGGCTCTACCGCTTCATGAGACAACACAAACTGGATTGATAAGACCCATGGGCCATTGCCTTCCCATCCTTGCTGACTAACTTTATTCTTTATGACTTATTGAACTATTTTATTCAGGCTCACATTTAAACATTCATTTTGCCTGCGACATGCTTTTGGTCGTAGGCCCTACCCTATGAACTACCATTATACTCTCCTAGTATTGTAATATTTATTTGCAGCATCTTACTATTTCCCAAACATTTCCTTTATTTCACGAACATTTTCATAATTCATTCTTATTAACTATATAAATTATTTTTCTTATGTTCTCGTGTAGGGTTTTGCGTGGGTCAATGATGATTAGTAGGAGGTTGGAAAGCCGACTATGCAAGTAAGGTTTGGAGGCGTACTTGCTCACAGCCGTTCGACTCTAGGAGTTGAGCATGGAGGTGGCATGTACGCAACCCCTTATTTTTCATTCGGCATTGAATGACGTTAACTTTCTTCCACTATTAAAATATCATCCTACAATCTGAGCCTTATTAAAGAGAAGTAATATTGTTATTATTTGTTTAATTTCTAGATTGCTTTGTTTCTGTTTTTTTCGTATATCATTGCATGCATATTTTTACAAATGCACAATGACACTGATGCACTATTATTTGCTCATTCTCTTCACATTTTGTCATCGTCAGTTTCATCATCTTTGACGCTTATGTGATCGAATTCATCCTGTATTTACGATCCATAAGGCCGTATCTCCAATGGATAGCTTGATTTTTGGTTTTTTTGGAAGACAAGGTATTTGGCCATGTTATTTTTGTGCATGTATGCATTGTGAATATGATTGCAGGATGTGATTACATGTGATTTATGGAGCAATTCTACAATTCAGGCAAGCCTCTTACTTAGTCTGTTACTTAGCAAATCATGTTTTATATCCTACAATGTTCATCAAACTTTGATAGCTTCATTTTTGACTCTTTACAGAGGATTAAAGTGTTAAATGGAGAAGGCAGTCGAACAAGTTGCAAGGCCTGCTCTTCAAGTTGGATAAGTTTGCCATTCTTTTTTTTAAAACATGATCATCACATACATTCTTACGCCGCAATACATGAAAATCTACAAACTATTACTTGTTCATATGCTTGGATTTTGTGTTGCTATTATCTGTGCATATGCATGTTTCTTTGCATGTGTTGGTGATAATCCTTGCTATTATTCGTTGCCATATGTGGGAGAGCTCTATGACTTTTTCTTCAATTGTTACTGCTCTCCTTTTGCTGCTGTTCTGTGCTTGCTGCACACACTATCTGGGCACCATAAATTCCAGATTGTGTTGTGTTGTGTTGACGGAGGGCTGAAAAAAGTTATTTCTTCTTCATAAGCCTATTGTTAAAAAAGCTATTTCATGTTAGAATTGGCTGTTTCATTGAGTATGTTGGTGATAATTTAGCCCATTATCCGTTACCCCATACGGGAGAGTTCTATCCCTTTCTCTCCACCTGCTGTTGATCTCCTTTTGCTGCTGCTATCTGCTTGTTGCACATACTATCTGGACCCCATATTCTCTGAGTGGGCTGTGTTGTGTTAACGCACGGCTAAAATAAGTGATTTACTGTTCATATGCCTAATGTTTGTATTGCCTTTTCATGTTAGAAATGCATGTTTGTTTGAATGTGTGAAGACGATATTCTAGGCCATTATCCTTTACCCCATATGGAAGATATCGGCCTTTCTCTCCACCTGCTGCTGCTGCTCTCCTTTTGCTGCTGCTCTATGCTTGCTGCAAATACAATATGGGCCCCATAAATTTCAGACTGGGCTCTGTTGTGGTAACGCATGGCTGAAAAAAGATATTTCCTGTTCACATGCCTATTGTTGATATTGCTATTTCATGTTAGAAATGCCTGTGTCTTTGCATGTGATGTTGATTATCCAGGTCAATATCTGTTACCCCATACGGGAGTTACCTGCCTTTCTCTTCAACTGCTGCTGTTCTCATTTTGTTGCTGGTATGTGCTAGCTCCACATCTTGTGTGGTACCTATTTTTCTCAGAGTGGGCTGTGATGAAGCAGAGTTGAAAATTTTATCTAGTATTGTGGGGTTTGGATACAGTTGGGAATGTATTGATGACGGTGGATCGAGTCTCATGTTTGATTGGAACCCCTTCACGTGTTGGTTGGTTGGATGTCAATCAGTCTTGATTGAAACCCCTTTATACTCTGTTGGTTGGACATCATTCAAACTGAGCGCCATGTCGATCAATTACCTTCTCCTTCTTGGGAATCCATCTTCATGACTGGTACTATGATTCTTTTTCACTGTGATCTGAGCCCTAAGAATTTAGTACTTGTGTATGTGGTTTTGATATTCTTAAATTGTGTGTATTAATGTTTATTTATGTTTGTGCACTGTTCTAACTTGACTATAATTTGTAACTTTGCTTGGATTTAATGACGTTGCTTTATATATCACTTGATGTGGTACGTTACAGTTTTCTTGTTTGGAGCTTTGATTACAAACAGGATGTTCGAGAGGGAAATGGTACAGAGTTGGGATCCGTTTTAATGAAACAGCTCGGAGATTTGATGCACAGTATGATCCCATTCTCATTCTGTCGGATGCTGCTGCAAAAATCCTTCAAGAGAAGGGCCAGGAAGAAGTTGGTCGGTCAACGAAATCCTCCTCCGCATCCACATCTTCCAACGCCAACACTTTTGTATTTTGTAATTTGCTTTCAAATTTCAGAATAACCGTTGTAATATACATTTGAGATGGTGGATTATTATTTTAGTGAGTAATGATATTGTTACATTTTTTACAAGAAATTATGCAATGTTGATTGTGTGTATTACTTGGCTTATTCTGGATATCGCCAGGATATTCGAAGAGTTGATTTTAAAATTTGTACTACTGAATGTAATATCAGTTCTAGTACAATTGTCTGAGATCCATTCTAGAAGGTGTCCAAGGATAATTAAATGTTTAAATAAGATGTGATGAAAAAATCAAATTACTGCATACAACAAAACTTGAACGTCCTTCAATTTATCGGTCTATGAATAGGTGCATGGATGAAATAATAAAATGCAATTTGTCTAAATTTATATAGAAAAAAAAGAATTTCAAATTTCTCAATCTCTTACTAATCAATATCAAAAAAAAAGGAAAATCTAATTTCTCATACACTTCACAAATCTCAACACATCCAAACAATAGAAAAGTAAAGACACTTTTCCACATCAACTTTTCCATTCCATCCAAACAATGAAAACAGGAATACAGTTTTCCAATTACACTATTCAACTACCATCCAAACACCAGAAAATTTACTACTCATTTCCCTTTTTCCTAAAGGAAATAAATCTTACTTCCTACTTCCTCACTTCACACCACTTCCTTAAATCCAAACAGACCCTATGTGCACGAATTAAAATCTTCCCCTTTCCTTTCACAACAAATTTTTTTGATCATCTTCAAATTTAGCAACAATTTTCACCTTTTCACCTAAATCCATAAACAACTCCTATTTCCCACACATGTGATTACTAAAGCCCGTGTCTAAACACCATGTATTATCTAAATTGAGTTCTTGTATCTTACAAACTAGCACCATAAGAGAATTGTCTAATTCCTTATTTTTAATTTAATTTGCGTGATTTTTCTCATCTGCTAATTTCTTCCTACATTCATATTGAAAGTGATCAAATTTATTGCAATATTGAACTTGATATTTGTTATACCTGTGAGATTGCCATTATCAAAGTATCCTCAATTTAGATTTAAGACTTGATGTTGTCTTTCATCATCATTGTTGATGGGTGCTCTATGACCAAAGCCTCATCTCCGTCCATGATCGTGGCCTCGCCCACGGTTCGTTCCACCACCTCTTTGTCCTCCCATATTTCTGTCACTCACCATTAAGTGAGTTTTGAGAGTTTGCTTAATTAACGGTGTTGATGATCTTTGGTTCAGGTGATGCTCAAAGACTTCAAGTTATCCCACGAGTCCTTCCACAATTATATTTTTTAAGTTTTGATATTCTTCAATTGGACAAACAACTATGTTAAATTTGAGAAGCACCATCCTTAGAATCTTATCAGCAATCTTTGTATCAGCCCATATCTTCTTCATTTCTGATTAGCGATTGCGATAACTCGATCAAAGTACTTTGCAATTTCTCATCTTCCTCCATCTTTAATTTTTCAAAATCTCCTCGTAGAGTTTGAAGTCACACTTCTTCATCTTCTAAACTCCTTTGTAAGTTATCTTAGTAAATCTCACACTTCTCTGCAAATTCTCTTGAACACAATTGGATCCACCGCTTGGTAGATGAAATACAACGCCTTTTGGTCTTTCTTGTGAGTTTCTAGCATATTCTTGCGAGCTTGAGGGAGCGCAACGAACTCTCTTGTTGATTTGCCTTCTTATTGTAGTCGTTCTCCAAAAATTCCTATGAGATACCTCATTTGGATGCGCTAATGATCGTAATTCTTACCAGCAAACTTCAAAATAGTTGGATCACGTCATATTTGGCCATCTTCTTCTCTTGATATTGACCTCAAACTAGTTGTTAGCGATGACATGAGAATTTGTGGTTCTTATACCATTGTTGATTTTTTATTAAAAAATATGAGAGGAGAGGATTCTATGGAAGAAGAAAAATACTAAACTTTATTGACTGTAATAATTTCTCATACAAAATTGAGTCCGCTTATGCTTTATATAAAAGAATACAAATTCTCTAATTTTCTACTCCTACTCAAACTCTAACAACTAAATATTGCTAGTACAAAAAAGTCTAAATAAATAGAAACTCCTAGTACACCTATGAATAGACTTTGACTCATTAAGAAATAGAAACTCTTCTAAATAGAAACTCTAACTCCTTGTACTATTAGGACTCAACTACACAATATAGAATTAAATGGACAATGAGCCTTGATTTGGGGTTTCTTTTCCTTCCAAAAGTTCAAGTGCAACAGACGAGGAGTGTTCCATACAAAACCACAAAGCATTGTGGCGTACCAAACCTAAGACCATCTCCAACCCCCTCTATATCTCTATATTTAGAGAGGGATACACTCCAATCGCGCTCTATATTCCCCTCTAAATATAGAGGAAGCCCTTCTCTTTCTTTAAATTTAGAGGGATGAAGGAGAAATAGAGGGCTCCCTCTATATCACTATTCACAATTTAAAATCCCAATTTTACCCTAAAGTCTTATTTAACTTTTCAAGAATACCAAATGTATCCTTTAATATAGTTAAACTAATTATTTAAAATCAATATAATTTTAAATTTACTTCTCTATTTTAAATAAAAATTATGCCATTAGAAATGTCTCGCCGATACCTTCATAATGATACTAATATTGAATATATTTAATATTAATTTTAAATTTCTCATTATAAAATATTGAAAATACATCGAAATTGAAATACACCGAACTTAAAAAAATTACATTCTTTCATTGTTGTACAATTAGAACAACAACGTGAGCAATTTCGTCTTGAGAGTGACCGCGAGGATAGAAAAATAATGTCGAGATTACTGATGTGAGGGAACATGCATTCTTTGAAAGGAAAAAATAAGAAGTCATTAACAGAAATAATAGTGATTTTCAAGGAGGAGCTGAATATGGAGCTCCGTCAGAATATCAGTATAGTACCCGTGGTTACGAAAATGACCTACTAGATTTTTAGTTTTTCTCGTATAATTTACTTTCTGTATTTCTGTTTGTAGTTCCTTTGGGGCGGGTTAAATAAATCCACATGTATTTCTTACTAAATTTCAATGTTATTATATTATGTTAAAAATAAACTAATTTAAAATTAACTCCAAAAAATATTTAATATTAGCCTCATTTAAAAGGCTCCGGCAAGACGATTCAAATGTTATAATTTTTGTTAAATAATAATTTACTCTTAAATGATTTATTAACATCTAAACTAATATTTTAAAAAAATTGTTAAACTGGCTGCATTGGAGCAACCCCCTATATATTCAGTGAATATTCGGGTACATTCCCAAGCAACCCTCTAAAAATAGAGGGTTGCATTGGAGATGCCCTAAGTCTTTTAATATCTTTGGCAAATAGTGCACAAGTTGAACACTTCTTATTCTCAAAAGAAATAAATTTTGTTCTTAAAAATGTTAAACATTTATAATTTCCAAGTCATCAACTAACACAATTCAATTAAAAATGGCCATAAAATCTAGAAATTTCTCCAAAAATCTAAGCAAATTATGTTTTTCTAATCCAGATTCCCAAACTCCCATTCCATATTAATCTCATCATCATTTCCACATCCTCTTGCTACATTTAACCAGAAGAAACAACAACACAAGTCCAATACCAAGAATTTTGAATATCAGCTGCTAGAATATTGGAATTGGACTTGTTTTTGTTGCTTCTTCTGATTAAATGTACTAAGAGGATACATAAAGTTAAAATCTTTGGTAAAGCAAGGGCAAGATTCTACAGAGATATATATAAAGTTGAAGTCTTTCTGCTCAAATCAATTCGACCCAATTGAATCTAAATAAACACCAAAAAGGGAGAAAAAAATTGACAACGAAAGGACGAAGATGGTTACCCTGATTCTGGCAGTGTCGTCCTGGCCTGACTGCAGGAGCATGGCGAGATCGCGCCTCATCTGCCTCACCTGCACTTCTCTCCTGTTCCTCAGAAGCTTTATCCTCGCCGTCGCCAGCTTCGCCTCCGTTTTGCTGCCAAAGTTCCTTCCTTTTTAAGAAACTATACTACCCATAAAAAGAAAGAACGAACCCATTTTGAGTATATTTTGCCCCCCTTTTTTACCATTTTGAGGAGTTGAAGCCTCTGCGCAGGATGAAAGAACCGAAACCCATCAGCTTCTTGAAGGAAAGAGAAGGGCATTTGATCTCTGAAGACATCGCTGAGGCCTTTCCTCTCTTTAGAGAGAGAGAGACAGAGAGGTGGGGAGATGGAGACGAAGAAGAGAGAGGAGAGTGGGGCTGTGACTTGTAACGGCAACCACTAACCAGGGGAATTTTTTTTGTCCGGGTATGACGGGGCCCACTACCGTCCTGTGCTTTCTGAATGAGCTGAGGTGGATGAAGTCACCACCAGTGAGCGAGTGACGGGAAGCCCCTGTCAGTTCCGAGTTTTGAATTTGGTGCCACCTTTTCCCAACGGCCGAGTTTTTGGAAAGAGTGCTTGGTGTGAACTGAGAACCAGGTCCGAGACTCAGGAGCAGAGAGTCACGTCCAAGTTATTTATTACTAGTGTATCACTGCAGTCGCTGGAAAACACGACGACGAGAGAGAAAGTTGAGAGAAGAGAAAGTAACTGGGGGTCGGAGGTGGAGGAATGAAGAAGGGAGAGGGCTCGCACGGAGAAGAAGGATCCAGAGAGGGGGGAGATGGGGGAGGGGAGGCGGAGAGGGAGAAGAGAGGAGATGGCCGGCGGCTGAAGATAAGGGGGATAGAGACGGATGGACACAATTTCTAAAAGAGTCATAGGAGAAAACTTCCCTCCCTGGATCGATTTTGACAAACACGTGCTATATGCACATGCAATAAAATAAATTTGAGGTAAAATAAAATTTCTTAAAGGTGTTATTTTTATAATTTTTTTATGCGCATTTTGCTCTCAGTATCGGAAATTCTACTCTTAAAAGAGGAGAAACATTTTATTTTGTAAAGGCATCACACAAACACACACTAGAGTCACAATCAAATTAGAAGTCTAATCAAAAGAGCTGTGGTTATAATAGTAAAGATTTGAGTTATTCCTATATGTATCACTCAAATCTTCTCTTTTTCTGAAATTACCATTCATATTTTCATATTTTAAAATTAACCAATGTTATCTTTTTAACAGTTTTAAGATACAATTACCTTTTTACCCTCAATTTTTATCAAATTTGTTCCCCAATATTATTCTCTCTCTCTTCCTACATGCTCTCTCCCTTCTGCTAAGTCCGCTCGTCTTCTCCGGCCGCTGGCGACAGATCACCGCGGTCCTCCTCCACCTTAGCGATGGAAACAGCGTTCAAGGCGATCTCTGGCACCTCCGTGTCTGCCAACTCGCTGACGCCTCTCCTGATCTACGACGATGCCAACAGCTCCTCGTCCTCCAATGCGCGATCTCACTTCCGGAGCTCCTCATCCTTGTCCGCAAACCCTCTCCAGCTCGCCGCTGAGGAGCTTTCCAATAAAGAAGTGCGATCGAGACGAGGTGGATCCAGAAGAAGTTGATGGCGACAGTGTCCAATGGGCCCACGGCAAGGCCGGTGAAGACCGAGTCCACATCGTTGTTTTGGAGTCACAGGTGGCTCTTTGTTGAAATTTATGATGGTTTTTAATGGCCTTGAAGCCCCAATTTTTTTGTGAAGAATGTCTATACTGTAGTATTTAATGAGCTTAGAGGTCTTTTTGAGGGAGAATTAGAGGTCTTTTTGAGGGAGAAATTGATGATGGGAAAGAAACTGTGCAAGACATTGAGACATTTAAGGAAAATTCAAGAATTGGGACAAGGTTGTGGGAGTGCAAGACATTGAGACATTTAAGGAAAATTCAAGAATTGGGACAAGGTTGTGGGAGTTCTTAACAGAAGCCGAGGAAGATGGGCGATTGGAATTCGCTGGTTTGAAGAGGATGGATTGCAATCCAGAGCTCGCGTTGATGGGTTCTTGCATTTTGGTTGCATTGATGAGGGATGAGGATGTTTATATTATGAATTTGGGCGATTGTAGGGCGATTGTGGCACAATATAGGGAAAGACCGAAAAAGGTGAGCCATTCGGAGGTGAGAAAGAGTGCAGTCGAGGGTAAATTTGGGTTTTCAAAAAAAAAATAATAGAACATTCTGTTTTGATACTTTTTAACCAACAATAGGGATAAATTTAGAAATATAAAAGAATTTAGGAGGTAATTTTAGATATATGAATATTTGAGGGGTAATTTCAAAAATAAAGAAGATTTTGTTTTGGGGTTTGGGGCGTGGGGGTGGGGTGGGGTGGGGGGGGGGGGGGGGGGGGGTGTGTGTATAGGAATAACTCTAAAGATTTTCAAGTAGTGTGTTTGAAAAATAGAATTTGGAGGGAAAGTACGAGTGAGTAAAGAACTCCTCTCATGTTTCTTATAAGGGCTATCTGGTTTGTTAGAAGTCAAAGGAAAAAGAAAAGAAAATATGCGATGAGAAAAGGAAAGAATCCTAGATGGCACAACTATCCCTCTCCTTCTAGCTTAGGGCATGTTTGGATTCATGAAAGTGGGAGGGAAATGAGAAGTGGGAAAACTCATTTCTCTTGTTTGTTTTGAACCGAAAATGAGAAATGAGAAAACTGCTTTTTCTTTCTCTCTTTTACACATCCCTTTTACACTATCATTTTCTCACTTTCAGGGTGCTAGACTTAATTTTATAGTCATGTAAATCTCACTTGTAATAAGTTGTACCTTAATGTATTAAATTTTGATGTCATATAAATTTCACTTGCACTCCAATTACAATTATTTCATAATTAACATTTAATTTGATATTATTTGTGGTCAACTGTAACACCCCGATCTCGCGGGTACGGAGACGTTACTGCGACGTATAAACGTAGGTCAAAAATACTCTCACATATATATGCTAAGTATTAGTATAGACAAGAATCAGAGTACAAAAATATGTGGTGCTTTATACATTCCAACATATGAGTATAATTATAAAGTTATCATAGGATGTGACACAATATTACAAGAATATTACATCACTGATAGGCGCAATTGCGAGAATACAAAGAGATATATAAGTATAAACAGTACAAAGGGCGCTCACGAGTTTACAGAAGGAAAACTCGAGAGATGAGCATCAGGCCTGGAGGGATAGGGCCTCAGACGGTTCGTCGATGAACATTGCCGCTGCGCTACTTTGATCAGCAATCGGGAGAATCCACAAATTTCAAGCTCCGAGATCTGGACATGAGGATCCAGGAGAGTCAGAACTCCCCAAAGGGTGGTGATGCGAATGCCAAATGGCGTGCATGAACAGGTACACGTGTATCGATTTGTTTAAAGAAGCTACCTGTTAATTCCGTGCCGAACGTGCATTGAACTTGAATTATTGTTATATGTTTTTATTAATTAGATAAACAAGAGTTGAACTGTTGAATTGATACAAAAATGAAAAAAATTGAATAAGTCTAAAATAAAATTAGTACATAAATTGATAGCACCATGCCTCCTATTATATTTACAGATCACACTACATCATCCAATTGCAATAACCAATCATCCATAACTCAATTAAATACCTTGTCTTCAGGTATCTTCAACAGTAATTATAAAAGAAACGTAATTAGATAAATGCCTAGAATGCAAGTCTAAACGTCTTTTAAGCAATTAGCAATCAATCAGATTACTGTTGTATTAAAAACAGGGAGTGTGAATATTAGATATAGCAAAAATAACACATAAAAACTGTATTTTTGCAAAGCAATATGTCCTGCAAAAAAAGTTTTTTAGCAGTCCAAAAAATTTTCAAACTTGCGCTGTAAGATCTTGAAATTCTATTTCCTACTTTCGAGAGTAGGGACACAGAATAGTAAGTCTTCTCCTGCAAAGCTTGAGTGCCAAATCTGAATCTTGTCGTCCCTGAAATAAGAGACCAAACTTGTTAAAAAAACAAATACACCATTCCCTCCCCAACAACGGTGCCAAAATTTGGTTGTAAAATGAAAGTGATAAGAATTATCATCTAGCTTTGAGCTAACGGGTCATGTTCACGAGGAGGAATGCGATGAAAGTTTTTCGATGTTTTTGTTTAGAAAGCAAGAATGGTGTTGTTTTTTTCTTTTTAGTTGAAAAGAGAATGGAGAGAAAGGAAGTGATTTAAAGAAAAATTTAAAACTTGAAAAAGGCTTTAGAAAAGATGATCTTTTTTAAAAAATGATTTGAGAATGATTTGGTTGTGAATGAAAAAGATCCGGGCTCACTAATCTTCTACTCAATTACTTACTTATCTCAAGAACACTTTGGTGTATCACTTTTATCATAAGAAAAAACCTTTAATTTCTTTTAATGTTCAAGTAAAACAAATAAGATGTTTTGGTTAAAATCTCAAGATCTTCCTTAACACAACATTTAAAACGAGAATGTTAAACCATCTAGCATGAAGACGCAAGTATGGAATAAAAATAGTTTAAAAAGATTTGTACTTTGAAAATTCAAGTTTAAAATAAAGATTGTACTTTGAAAATTCAAGTTTAAAATAAAGACATACTCATGTGATTTCAAGAACAAAGTTTAACTCAGATATTTTTCTGATTCAAAAGAGTTGTTTTCATAAAAATCGATCAAGAGAAAGGAGGTAAAAGAGATTGATTAGTGAGCCCAGAAGATGGTTTAGTTACTCATGATAAAAAGAAAACAAATACTAGAATGAAAATTAAACATAGACATATCGAATTGAGTCGAGTTGAATAAGCAAGTTGAATCTCCTTTGATTGTCACTTCAAAGATAAATTACACACTCAATTCCACTCTTCTCTGTTTACTGGTCTAAACGAAACAAAAAATAAAGATGAGATACAGATTCTCAGAGCTATCTAAAAATACTCCTAAAACCCTAAAAATAAACAAGAATTCTAATCCTAGTCTTCGCTCATTTTTCAGTACAAAACCTGCCTTTTATAGGCAAAAACCCAGAAGGGAGAGGAGTGAGGAGACAAGGGGAGCAAACGCTCCCCTTGTCTCCACCAAACGGCCACAAATCTGCGGTGGGATTTGGCTCCTTTTTGTCTGGCTGGATTTGCTGTTTGGCTCTGATTCTGATCTAATCTCCGGTGATTTTCAAGTTAACCGATTTGGATTCTGATAAAATCAAATTAACCGGTTTTCAACCTTCCTGATTTGTCATAATCTGCCCTGATTTTTTGATTTCGAATAAATTCTGAATTAAATCAGAATTTGATGGGCTTTTGGGCTCGTTTCTCTTCCCTTTTCTTTAGCAATGGGCATGCACTTTATAAATGAAAAATAAGACTTATTAATAGTATTTATAAATAATAAACATGATAATGTGATAATATATATGCAATATATGTGACCGATAAATGACATAGATGGTTTACCCGATCAAATAATGTCGTGTCTTCTAGACGACGAAGACAAGAGCGAGACATTCCTTCTCGACTGATTTGTAGCACTTTCGGCCCCTATCAAGCTTCTACTGAGGTGATAGATAGCCTGTTCGGCACATTCATCATTCTTTTAAGCGAGCAAAGCGCCTAGAGAATGGTCCATGGCTCTCACATAGTGTAGGAAAAGTTTTCCTAAAACAGGAGATACCAGGACTGAGGACTTCGTGAGGTATTCTTTGATATTCTCGAAGGTCTTCTAGCAGGTGTCATCCTAGATGAAAGAAACGCCTTTTTCATTAACTGTGTAAATGGTTGGTAGCGACCCGATAAATTTACAATAAACCTTCGAATGTAGGCGACTCTGCCCTGCAAGCTTCGTGTTCCTTAAGGTTTCTTGGAGGTTGCATTTCTTGGATCGCCTTAATCTTGTTGGGGTCAAGGTGAATTCCTTTGGATGTAACAATAAATCTTAGGAATTTGCCACTTGACACTTCTAAGAAGGATTTGGTCGGGTTCATCTTCAGCTGGTGAGCCTGAGATCAAATATCGTTCTCAAGTCTTGGACATGCTTGTCTTCGCTGCAACTTTTAACTGCAATGTCATCAATGTAATACTTCACCGTCTTCTGCAGGTGATCACGGAAGATTACGTCCATTGCCGGTTAGTAGGTTGCACATGCGTTCTTCAAGCCGAATGGCATCATCATGTAGCAAAATATCCCAAAGGTGTTCGAAATGACGCGTGCTTTTCGTCATCTGCGTACATCTTGATTTGATTATACCCTGAGAAGCTATCTATAAAAGACATCCTTGTTGGCCCAGAGGCCTTCCACTCTAGTTTTGATGATGATTAACTCATGTAGTCATGTTTACTAATAATCTTGTGATATATAGTTTTAGATATTTAACCAAGATATTAGTAGGTGATTAGTTTCAACAAAGGTGTTTTGGAGCTTCTCACATGGTGATTCAAGAGCCCGAGCGTCTAAGTTCATACCCTAGCACTCGTTGGAGTCAAGCTCGGTGGATCACGTTTTGGATCGAGTCAACTTGAAGACGGAGTTCGTCAAGAAGACTTCGGTACATAGTTTAGTTTATGTTTTTAGATCCATTTGTAAAGACTAGATAGTGTGATATGCTCAAGTTCACAACACACACACTTGTTTCTAGTTTTCATGTTTATTGGCTTTCAGTTTTTGGTTTAACCGATCTTGGTTTTCATGAATAGATAGATTCAAAACAAGTTTACATGGTTTAATATATATTAGATTTGTTCTATATACATGTATGCTTCATATCTTAGACAAACTTATTTTGATATGCCTATTCATGTATTTAGGTTTTGTATTTTAACAAAACATATTTTCAGATTTAATATCAAAAACATTGGTATATATATCTTTCTTGTATATTGGATTATATCCATATACAACATGCTTAAAGTTGTTTAAATATCATGTTTTTGTATTTGAATGAGTTTTGAAAAAATCGGATTTCCATTTGAAAAATTCAAGTTTTAGAAAATACAGTTTTTGGTTTTCGGCAAAATTCGAAGTTACAAAAATAGCTCAAAATGTTTGTAACATGATTTGATTTTACTCAAACATATTTGTATATCAATGTATTATACTGAAACTATTTTTGTGGATTTTTAGAAATTTTTAGGGATTTTATTGGAATTAAAATACCAAGTTTTTCTATCCCTAAAACAGCCTTACCAGGCTCTGGCGGTCGACCGGGCCGGTCGACCGGACCCAGAGTCGATCGACCGGACCGGTCGACCGACGTGCACAAGGTTGTGCACGTTTGTCCTGCCACTGGGGCCGGTCGACCGGCGGTCGACCGACTGCAAGTGCCCCACTCTCAGGTGAGGGCGATCGAACGGACGGTCGAC
This sequence comes from Agave tequilana, assembly GCA_038442645.1. NCBI lineage: Eukaryota > Viridiplantae > Streptophyta > Magnoliopsida > Asparagales > Asparagaceae > Agave > Agave tequilana. The sequence continues at coordinate 80,281 of JAVJIF010012595.1, read as the reverse complement.
CGTGAGCAAGGCACGGTCGACCGAGCGGTCGACCGGCCAGAGAGCAATTTGCGACTGGGCGGTCGACCGGCAGGCTCAACGGTCAAAAATTTGACCGTTGGCCGGTCGACCAGCCGGTCGACTGGAAGGCCAATCTGGGCCTTTTCTCTGCAACGGGTAGATTCCTTGTAGGGGTTATAAATATCCCATTTGAGAGAGGTTTTAGTTAAGATTTTAAGAGCAAAATTTCTCCCATTTACGAGTGTTTTAACACAAGTTTTCAAAAGAGTTTTTAAGCCAAAAAGATCTATCTTCATTTGTTTTCAAGGGTTGGAAAAATCAAAGAAAAATAGAGATTTGGAATATTTATATTGTTCTTCATTTCTATCAAATTCAAAGTGTTTTCTCAAGTATTTTTCTTTGTTATTTGATTTCCAAACACCTTGATTTCTCACACTTGAGCTTACATACTATCCTATCTATTAGGATCCTTATTTTTGTGAGAAAGAGATAGTTTGTGGATGTGGAAACCAAGTGTTGTACCCCTCTTTATTTGTGATATCCCTCTAGTGAGAGGTGCTTGTGGGTATCCCTCTTGTGAGAGGTTAATAGTGGAGGTTGTTTGGTATCCCTCTTAGTGAAGAGGTGGATTGTGGTTGTTTGGCTAAGTGTCTATCCCTCATTTGTGAGGTTGATATTGGTGGCTTTGTGCCTAGCCTCTAAGTGTAGAGGTTGTTTTGGTTGAGAGAGGAGTTGTGTACTCCATATTGTAATTGCCTCAAATCCTCAGTGGAGGTTCCCTGTGGGAGTCATGTGTGGATAAGTTAGTGGATTGAAAATCCTTCTATGTGAAGGTGGGGACGTAGAGCTGTGTGCTCGAACCTCGAAACATATCCGTGTGTTAGCGATTGATTCATTGTCTCTCTAACTCTCTCTCTTTTACTATTGTGCCTTGCATCATTTCATATTGTCATATCATACTTATATACTTGACTTGTTTGTGTGTGCCTCACTTGTGCTTAACCATGAGAGCTTCATATAGCGCCTCAACTCTTATTCAGAGGAATCAAGAGGAGTTAGTCCAGAGCCCTTCACCGGGAATTCGGCTACACTCGTTGGTTGCATTTGTAGTTGCAATTAAGTTTTTAATTTTTGCATTTAGTTTATTAGATTAGCCGTACACTTATTCACCCCTCTCTAGGTGTACTTTCAATCCTTTCGAAATCATATGTTTTGTCAATCATGACATCCGTGATTGGTAATGAAAATTCATCTTTAAGACATGCTACATTAAGATTGTGAAAGTCAATGCGGACCTTGAACTTTTCATTCTTTTCAAGAAAGGGTACAATATTAGCAATCTAATATGGGGTGTTGTTCCTCACGAATGAAGCCACATTCGATTGGTTTGTGAACTTCAGTCTCGATCGCCTCCACGATGTCAGGACGAAATCATCGTTGCTGCTGCTTGACTGGTTTCGTATCCGGTTTGATGTTGAGACAACACATGGCTATGTGAGGGTCGAATCCAGGCATGTCTTCATAGTGCTAAGCAAAGACATTTATATATTCTCATATGAGAGATATAAGGTCTTGCTTCTTTCCAAACGACAAGCTTTTGCTTATAGAGATGAGCTTTGGGTGCGTTTGATCACCCACGTTGAGTTGGATTACCTTATCTTCAGTGGGAGGCTCGTGCTGTTCGAAACGCTTCACCCATTGAAGATCAAGTTGTTGATCTCATAATTTAGTATCGATGGCTCTATATCTTCTTCTTGCTTCACCTGATTGATTGACACCATGTTGGCAAAGAGAGTTTTGAAAACAACCCTCACACTCACGTCAGATTTTCAGTCTGATGAGTCTAAGGAGTGCGATGGGAGGAATTCATCATATTCTGACTCTGATTGAGTGGATGGAGTAACGTACTCTAACCCCTTGCGAGTCTAAACATACTAGTTGGTAGGCTTTCCTTTCGGCACGAAAGGTGAAGAGGGATGCGCTGTCCCTTTCATAAGTTCAAACCTTCACCACGATGCAAGTTGTATCCCATTTCTTTCATCATACGGTGGACCGTTCATAATGAAAGAACTGCGAGGGTTCCAAGTCTTCATTCGATTCATTGGATGCAGTTATTTTGTGATCGGACTCTGCCTAATATGATAGGCGATTGTTCCTTTTTTGAAGGAGGGACAATGAAGGCAGACTCTTCATTGTCCTCTATGTGCATATATGCTATTTTCAAAATCAGAAGAGGCATGCAAGCGACTAATGTTGAAAATTTAAATACATCCTCAAGATAGAAGGAATAATCAAAAACAACATCTTCACTAAAGACACACTCGCCTTCATTTTCGGCGGGATTATTACAATCAGGATTATGAAAATACGTTACAATTTGTTCTAAAATTAGAGTACGATGTATCTTCTTCTGATTCTGAATCTGCCTCGTTGCCGCTATCGACGATGTCTGGCAATGATTCTTTCACCTCTTTATTGCTTTCTTTATTGAGTAGAGAGTCAATAAAGTAGTTCTCCACTCCTTTGAACGGTTGTATCTCAGTGAATACCATTTGGACTACAACATTGTCAACTATGTACTTGAAGCACTGATGCAATGTGGAGCGGATGATACAGTTGGCATGGATCCACGATTGCCCGAGCAAGAGATTGTAAGACGTATCTGCGTTGATGACGTAGCACATCACTTCTGACTATAAGTTTCCAATTTTACATTAGAGACGAATCTTGTCCAAAGGATGACTACTCCCTGAGTTGAAGCCATAAATAGTCGTGGTAGTAGTTGACAACCTGCTCAGAAGGATGCAGAGGAATTAGAGAAGTCTCTTCGGGATGATGCTCAGAGCAGCCCCCCGGTCGACTTGGATCCTTTCAATGCATATAAAGCCAATATATCCAGTATAGTACAAAGGTTTATCATGCTTATTATCTTTGAGGAGCATGTCCTCGTTAGTGAAGGTAATAGATGTCACCTGTTGCTGTACCAAATGATATTAGGGGCATGGAGTCACGTAGTCGTTGGTAGGGATTGCAGGTACTTGTGCCAGAAAGGATTTTGAATTAGCAAGTTCATCCCTAAGCGCCTCTCTTGTATCCTTCGAGAGGCGAAGTAGCTAGTGCAGATGATACGAGCTGGAATATTGGCAAGCTGTGCCAATAAGTCAAAGCAGAAAGGGGAGTCGAGACCCTGAGAAGGGTTCTTCTTCAAGGACTTGTCGAAATGGCTCTCCTTTTGCTTCGCATTGTCCTGTGGCCGAGATGATAGCGAGGCATGGACTAGTGCAGTCGTTTTGGCTACTGTGTCACGTCGGGAATCTGATCACACTGTCGTAAGTACTAATTTTCAGATCGGATGCCTATAGGCTGAGAGGTAGCGGGCTGCGCCGCTAAGAGAAACTTCTCTTCTTCTGAGTCACTGAGAGAAGCTATCATCACGACGTCATCTCATCTACTGCAAGAAAGACGGCATTGCATGACTTGCCCTTGATCTAGGGCTTACTGGATTCCCATTACTCATGGATGGACTCACATGATCTCTCCAGACTTGGGCATCATTGGAATAAAACCTTTAGCCTCCTGCTTTTTCAGCCATTGGATTGATGACATTCAGCCTAGCTTTGGGGACAGGGGCTAACCCATCCTGAACAGTCATTGTCGGGAATGTCCCAAAACAAAGAGTCACCATGTTGGCGGTGACTTTTTGTTCTGATTTGAGAGTCAGAACTCCAACATCCACCAATGCTTGGATCTTGTCCTTGAGGACAAGGCATCTGCTGGTAGGATGGTGTACCATCCAATGAAAAGGTAGTAGTTGGGGTCATTAGTACGTACAACTTTGTTGGGGCATAGAACTTCAGGTAACTTGAGCTTATTACCCTTATGGAGCAGGTGAAAAATTGTCACCAATTGTTCATCTTTGAAGGAGTATACCTTCAGTGAGATTTGGATTCCTGGTTGTCTCTAGTGTTGCCCTCTTCTGCTTTCGTGGAGATTTCCCACGCAACTCGACTCCCATGGTTTCTTTTCCTTTGGATTGGGAAGATTGAGCGGTATCACGCCCCTTGTTGTTGACCCCCATTTATTTTTGAGCATTGAGAGCTCAAATTTCTTAGCCAATTTCTTAGCTATCTCAGCTTGCTCAACAAGCTCTTTTCACGTATGGGCTTTGACAACACCCATACGAACTTCCATCATGTCGAGAAAGTTGTGTCAGTACGTCTGAAGCAACATGGGTAAGGGCATACCTGTAGGATACCTGAGAGAGAGATTGCGAAACCTCTCAATATACTCTCGCACGAATTCTCTTCCTTTCTGGACCATCGAGAAGAGCTTGTCCATGGTCACTTCGGTGTCATCCTCGTAGAATCGAGAGAGTAACCGGATTTTCTGGTCAACCTAAGAATTGATGGAGTTTGCAGGAAGACTCCTAAACCAGTCAAAAGCTACCCCTTTGAGAGTGGCGACGTACAGTCTAGTCATGATTGCATCATTATCTATTATGTTATCAATTTGAGATCGAAAGTAATAGGTATGCTGGTTGGGCAAGCTCTTGCCATCATACATGTGCAACGTAGGTGGCTTGAACTTTGGCGGATATGAAACTGAATCCCATTCCAGCAGGTAGAGATGAGTCATTCCTACTTTCTTTAGTTCATCTTTCTGAGTCAGGGATGCGATCTGAGCTTAGATGCCTTAATCACGTCGGCATCGACGGAAGAGCCCTCCTTTGACTGCTCAGATTTGGGAGGTTCATTATCGAGATTCTCCTCTTCATTACTGGTAGTGTTGTTATTGTTTTGATTTTTTAGGAGCTGTGTTAGCATGCGCTGATTGTAGTCCAAGGCTTCCTTGTCAAGATTCCCCTTGACTGCTCAGACTTGGGAGGTTCACTATCGAGATTCTCCTCTTTATTACCGATAATGTTATTATTGTTCTGATTTTTCAGGAGCTGTATCAGCATGCGCTGAATGTTGTCCAAGGCTTCCTACTGAGCCTTGGAAGTCTGTTCCTGGGCTTCTATACGGTGACGAAGGTCATCATCAGAGTTATTATCGGCCATATTAACCAATCGAACCCGTCTGGACAGAGCTAACAGTTACAAAAGAAACGTAACCACTGGCTTCTCCTTCTTCGTCTGATCATTGGAAGAGGCTTCTCAACAGTTCTGGCGATATTGCCCTTGCAAAAATGGAGGGTTGTTCATAATCATAGGGTATTACTACCCTGGATCTAGTGCCTCAGAAGGCGCTTTCTGGTTCAATCAGGATCTGACTTAAGCCAGGGTTATAGTCAGAATCTGGAGAACCTAATGAGAGAGCAAGAAACCCTATCTCCTTCTTCAGGATAGCATCAAATCTCTTTCTCTGCTGTCATGTTGACAGAGCTGCAGCGAGTGAGGCATCTTAGCTTTTCTCTTTCTCCGAGACTTGGGTTTCTCTGAAGTTGGGGTCGACAATCGGTTGAACACCGACGGTTGACTTGGAGGAAGTGTCACGGGGATTGCTCCCAGGCAACAATGGACGGAGTGGACCATCACAAGTTGATATCCCGCTTGTTTGCATTGAGACGGGGAGGTACCCACTAGTTTTTTTGAGCAAATCTTCTGCTTATTGCCCAAATAATCTCTTAAGTCTGGGTTGTTGGAAGGAATCAGGCCCAGACGGTTTGAATTGAAGATCAGAAACTTTTAGGAATACTTTTTCTATTAACCTCTTTAGCAAACTTTTGTTTTTTAGCTTTTAAGAGGGTTGGTATTTTTACTCCAGAAGTAAGGCTAGCTTCGCCAGAAGCTGGTGTCTTTGCTCTGGACAGAGCAAGGCTAGCTTTGCCAGAAAACCGGTGCCTTTGTTCTGGACAGAACAGGGCTAACTTCGCCCGTAGCATTAGCCTTAACTTCGCAAGAAATTGACTTTACATTCCCAGATGCGTCCTTAGCTTATAAAAGGCTTTGAATTTAGTGTCACCACGAGCACTTGCTTCGCCAGAAGCTTGTTAGTGCCATAGAAGGCACTGATCTTATCAATAGCCTGGGCCTTAGAGGCCTCAGCTTTGATAAAGATAGCTTCGCATGAAACTAGCTTATCCTTGAAGGCTGTGAACTTGGTGCCACTAAGGGCACTTACTTCACAAGAAGTTGGACACTTTAGCCTCGCCAGAGCTTGAGACTTAGCATTTTAAAATGCTTTGGCCTCGCCAGAGGCTTGAGACCTAGCATTATAAAATGCTTTAGTCTCGCTAACAGCTGAGAGAGCTGAGACAGAGAGAGAGAGAGAGAGAGAGAGAGAGAGAGAGGCCAAGGCCCTTTTAGCTTCGCAGAAAGCTGACTTAGGATTGGATACCCTTGCCTCGCCAGAGGCTACATCAGACTGCAATACAATTTTGCTAACGTCGCCAGAGGTGGTGTCAGGCTCGCATTGAGCGCGCCTAGCCTCAGTAGATGATGGTTTAGCCTCGTACTCAGTCTGGTTAGCCTCACAGGAGTCTGGTTTGAGAGACATAGCCAAGGGTGCTTTGGCTAGAGTGATTTTTCTGTGCTTGCACCCAGAAAGAGGGCTATTGCCGCCCTGAGAGAGGATCTCTTCAAACTTCTCTTGATCATAGCTGATACCAATGTCTCAGTGGTAGCCTCCAAATCTTGATCTTCGTGTTGGGACACGATCTTCTCATTAGTGAAAAAGAAAGTCCCTAGCGGAGTAACCATCTTGTTTTCCATTGATTAGTAAAAAACATGCTTGTTTGTAGCGTTTACAAGTAAAATAAGATTAAAGAAATCCACAGTTATTTCTGAGGAAGTGTGTCGATAGGAGTCTAGTCAGCGCGCGACCACTTTGTCCCTTTAACCACATGAAAGATCAATGATGGATCTGTCGCCTGAGAATTTCTTCTCGCCTGGTTCGAGAATTTTCTTGCACGTAGAGAAGCTTGGTGAAGTTCAGATGAATTAGGGCGTCAGAACCCTAATTTAGTCCAAAAACTGTGGAAAAAGTGTGCCACTGTTGGAAGTTTTACGCTAAAAAACTCAAGTTCTTATTATGAAGAAGGAGATCTTCTTGGTTTTTTTTATTTCTCTGGCTGAAGAGTCCTCTCATTTAGCCTACAATCGGCTATTTATAGGCCAAGTAAGGGATTATAAATACCTAAAATTCGGTTAACAGCTGTGAATACAGCTGTTGCAATCTTCAGATGAAGATTAAATAGCTGTGGGCAAAATTATTAAGCTTCTGGCAAAGTTAATTCAGTCCATGGCGAGGCTCGTTTAGCCTATGGCGAGGCAAACTTGCCAAGTTGTCAACAGTTAAAGGAGTTCATCTTCTTGATTATTTTTTTAACTAAGAGATTTGAATCTCTAGATTATCTCTTTTAATAGAGATATTTGAATCACTAAGGGATTTGAATCCCTTGATTATCTCCACTGATCAGTGGGGTGACTATCACGAGAAATATTCCTTTTAAATTCATTCAAGGGTTTGAGAAGGTCAAATGAGGAGCTTCGCTTATTGGCGAAGTTATGTCTTTAGTGATGTTAAAGAGCTTAAAACGAAGCTATCCTCAGCTCTTCACAGAGCGATCTACTAGCTTGCGGCGAAGGTATAATTCAGCTATTTACTAGCTTGTGGGTAAGCTATAATTCAGCTTTTCACAGAGCTATCTACTAGCTTACGGCGAAGCTATAGTTCAGCTCTTCACAGAGCTAGCCCAAAGCTCATGGCGAGGCTATACCTTGTTTGGCATCATTATCCTTTTTTGAGAAGGCTAGGCTTAGCTTATGTGAGGCAAAAGAATGTAGTCAGTTAGGCTCAGCAATGCGAAGCTAGAGGTTTAACTCTATTATACTTGCTTATCCTAATGAATTGGTCATCAGCTTGTTTATGACTCGTCTTTTTGAAGTGTCGACAAGTCAAACATTGCTCTGACCAATAGGAAAGCTGTTTTGGGAGTTTGTCTTTATAACTGTCAACAACCACATATACAAATACCGTCTACACAATTACAACATCAACCCACATAGATACAATCACCAACTACACGGCTACCATAATTATACAATGCCCATACAATCACAGCAAACACCCACAAAGATACAAACACCCACAATTTTACAACACCAAATACGCAACCACATAAAACAAGAACTCGCCCAAAAACAAAACAAGTACTTGTTGAATAACTCGGGCACGATGAAATCTCCAGGGAATGCCGATGGTGTTAAACACACAAGTGCGTTAGAAAGAGAAATAAAGAAAGAAGGGGGTGGCCAAGGAGAAGAAGAAAGAGAAGAGAGATCCAGAACTAGAACCAGGCCAGAGAAAGGGGCAGAGGGCCAAAGGAGAGAGAGAGACTAAGGAGAGAGAGTAGATAGAAAGAAAGAGAGAATGACATAGAGAGAAAAGAGAAGACAGTGAGAGAGGGAGAATTAGAGTTAGAGAGAGACGATGGCTGACCGGGGTGTGTGACTGATTGGGGATGGGCCGGTGGTCAGATGGATGGCTGGCCGGATGGCCTGGTGGTGGTGGTGACCAGCGGCCAAAATAGGAAGAGGAGGGGAAAGGTGAGTGAGAGGGGTTATGATAGTGAGATGATGATGATGAAGGTGGACGTGGAAAGGTAGAGAGTGGTGGTGGATGGTTGTGTTGGTGTGGTGATGGAGAGAGGGTTGGTGGTAGGAGTGGCCAGCAGGGGAGTTGGCATTGGAGGGGGACAGAGGTTTGAAGATAGCCGATTTAGGGAGAGAAAGAGGGTAAAGCTAGAGGGAGAGATGAGAGAGAGAGAGAGGGGGGAGTGGTTTTAGAGAGAAAAAGAGAGGAGATGATAGGTTGACTGAAATGGGGAGAAAGAAAGGGAAGAAGTAAGAAGAAGAAGAAGAAGAAGAGAAGTGGGTGAATGGTGGTAGAAGAAAAAAGAAAAGGAAAGGAAAAAAAAGGAAAAGGTAAAAGAAAAAGGAAAATGAAAGAAAAATGAGGGGAAAAGAAAATAGCCCAGGGGAAAATACGGGGTCGACTCTGGGCCCGGGCTGGCTCATGGTTCACAAAATAAGGGTCTGATACCAAATAATAAATAAAAATAAATACAAAAAATAGAACAAATACAAGAAAAAAATTGGGACACCTATCTGGTTATATATCCCGAGAATAGGGTGTTACATCAACCATCACCACCGGTCATAATGACGTTAGGATTCGAAGAGACACCAGAAGCAATCTTCTGAGAGATCCCGCCTTTTGATGTGATAACTATCAGCCAGCTGTACAACTAACAATTAATTCAGGACATCTGAATGATCTTAAAGAGTCATGATGAGTTTTAAAGCCTCCACCCCTGAGTATCTTCGCTTTTCTGACTTCTTTTCCATAGACTCCGACAAGTTAGGAAGCAGGGGACATCTGTAGGGGTCAAAATTGACCCTCATCAGGATGATGACATGTGACCAAGCTACTAAGAGCTTCCATTAAGAATCCATAACTCCCAGAGTTCATCTCAGAATCTCTGCCATATCCAACCTTTGTCACATCCAACCTTCCCGAAGTCATCTAATCTTCTTGAAATCATCCTCTGCCCCGAAAGTGTCCTCAGCCCGGAGCCGCGCTCCGCCACTCAGACGCCTTTGCTTTCCTGAGGTCTTTCTCATTCCAAAGTCTCCAACCCCTAGTTAGAGGCCCCATACATCAGTCTACTGAGATCTCTATTAGGATTTTGTTTTAGTTTCAAGAAGAGATGATGGTCTAAGAAAATTCAATTGAGTTGGAGAAGACAATGACTTGAAACAGAAGAAGCAAATCAAGGTGGAGCAGTTTTCTTTTTAAGCACTTACGAGTTTTATTTTGTAGAGGAGTCCAAATAGGATTCAGATTCTATTCAATGAAATTTTTTTTCTAAAGATTGAAGGATTTAGAATTCTTTTAGATTAATGAGATTAACTCCAAAAAAATTGATCAAGATTTCTTCAAGCAACCAATGGTCAAGATCATTACATAGTCCAAAGTGGAATTGTATTATAAAATTCTATAAATAAAGATTGTAACCCAGCATCATGAATCAATTTCAAGGAAAAGAGATCAAAAAAGCCAAGAAAGAGAGTTGCTGTAACGCCTCGATCTTAAAGATACGGAGACGTTATGGCGACGCATATACGCGAGGTAAAATACCCCTCGTATACGCGCTAAGCCTAAATTGTAACCTGAACAAGTTATAAATCGGAAGCATAATGATCAATGAACACTGCAGTAATACATATAAGACCACACATGATAGCAATGAATAACGGGAAGAAAATGATAGCTGAATAGAAGTCAAAGGTGATATACAGGAATCAAAGAATAATAACAAGAATGAAATGCAAGTATACCAGGATCAAGAGGAGAGGACCCAAGCTCCTCGCAGGGCGTACCGTCTCATCGAACACCTGCACATTAGAACAATCGTCCAATAGCTGGACGTGCAAATCCAGGGTCGTCAGAATGCGACCATAATGAGTGTGTGTGTAAAGGGGAAAGAACTCGTGCAGAAGAAACAATGTGCATAATTAGTAGTAAGAGCAACAGTAAATAGAAAAGGCTAAATAACAAGATAAAAAGCTGAACAGTAATACACATATGATAAAACATGAATACAGGTAGTAAACAAATGGTACAACTGTAAATATGCAATCAATGTCAAGGCGTGTAATCTATCACATGTCACTAGGTTGGCATCCAAGTCTGGTCATAAATCTGGTCCTGGTTAAAATAATCTGGTCCTGGTTACAATCATATGTCTGACATAGTGATATATAAATATACAATCAGGTAATTACAGTCAGTCACAAGACATCAACAGTTTATTATTAATTATGTCAGCGAACACCAATTGTCACATGTAATAGACGCATCCCATACTACGCCTACCACACATGCAATCGATGCCCTTAAGTTATTGAAACTGATCGGTTGGAGACATTGTCCATGCTTTAGGTGGGTCCCGTACATACCCGGGACCACGGCCCAGACTCCTGGCGCTGAACCAGGACCTACCGCCAGGTAGTCAAGAACATGTAAACAGGAACAGGTACATGTATAACATGTATAACAGGAAACATGACGGGGTGCCAGTCACCCCACGGGAACCCTGCAGTGGAACCCTCTTTCGGCTGCGCAACCTAAATCCTAGGTCCACCCAAAATACGGACGCTGTCTCCTCCATCAATCTCCCCAATCCCAGTGCAAGTTGTTTGTTATCATGTTTTAGTTTATCAAGATTATTTAGTATACATGTTACTTAAATCTCTGGGATGATTCAGTGGTAATCACGGTAACAATATCAACATGTGAAAGTCAGGGTACCGGTATAACAGGAGTATAACATGTCAAGTGATAGGATACCGGTATAACAGGTATATATGTAACAAGTAAACATGCGGGTGTTGTTACCGTATAATAATATTTTCCCAGCAAATTCAGTAACATGAACATGATAGTTGTCAGATAGATATCAAGAATATAGTCAGTCAAGTTTCTCAGGTAAATCAAGATATCCAGGCTGAGTAACAACCTACTGTCAAGAATAGAACAATCCAGTCAAAGTATACTATAGATTCCCAAGACCATCCAAATCACCACTCAACTAAAATAGTAACATCTAAATACTGATCAATATCCAATGTTGATAACATAAATCTCAGTTCGACTTAAACTCCAACTAAGTCCATATACTGATCCAAGCATCAAGTAACCGATCTCTACCATCATAACCAGTCCACATCGATATCTGAATGAATCATCACTCAAGCTATTATCAATGAAAGAATAACGCTGGAAAGTCCTCTACATGAAATATATCATATGTCCTTCATAACTCTAGTTCAGTACAACTCACAGTCCAACACTGAATAAGTTCATGTACCAATCCAATCGTCATAATCTTTTAGTAAAGTAAGATCACATCCAATATATCCTCTATCAGCTACTCTATAGAATAACTACTACTGATACTTAACATCAACGACATATCATCTAATGAATCTCAAATGCCAACAACGTCAATCTCATCTCAAAACAAGTCAAACTCCATATAAGAAATATAGATTCTGGATAACCTCTAACTCAAGATCAATCTAAATCACAACTCAACTAAATCAATCATATCTGATATGACCTCAATATTCAACTAATAAAGTCATGTCTAATTACCGAACATCATTCAATGTAAATAACATACGTTCCGGATCAATCCAAAGTCATCATATCCAACTCACATTCCCAACAGTTACATGATCGTCAAGTTCCATTACACATCTAGTAATCTGATTCAATAATCGTCATTCCAACATATAACAATATCCAGTATTAGTCATCTCACTTTAACATACAACTCTGATCCCCAATCCTCAAGAGTTCACATTTCTATTAAGGTCGATTACCAGTTCCCAATACTTGGCAACATATCTAATCCATGCATATAAGATCTATTAGGTCAAGTCATTACCACCAACATCCATCTCTTGATATCATATACATCTATCAACAACTAATACATAATCCATGGGTGAAGTCCACAATCCATCAAGTAACCATACACAGCTGACAGACTCATATTAGTCGACTAAGGCTATATACAAGTCGACTAGGGAAAGTATAGTCGACTAATCAAGTGGGCCAAGTCGACTAACTCCCCTGCCAGAATAGAAATCAGAGATACACCATCACTTATTCTTCTCATACTCTCTCCAGTACTTATATACTTTTCAACACACATGACTACACTAGAAATCTAAGCATTCATATGGTAATTAAAGGATTCCAACATCATAGATATGCATCTCCTGTTTCTATGCATTCATCATATAAAATAAAGGGAATGATGAATCCACTACCATACTAAGAGATCTCCATACATAAACATAATCTAAGTATTCTACTCAACAATTATATAACACATACAATAATAGTTGCAATCACTTAATAAAGGAGAGAAGGAGGAAGAGACACTCACATTGGGGAAACTGCGCGTTACCGGGCGAGTCGTCGTTACGGTCGCCGTGGCACCGCTCTGCGCTGTCGGACTATATAGGACGGTAGCCAGGGTCCTGGGGAAGACCTGGCTACAATCCGGAGGTCTCGCGCTCGCCGGAAGGGCTGGAATCGCCGCTCGCCCGCTGCTTGTGCTGCTGGTCTGAAACTGGATCTGCTGTGCGCGTCGTCGGGCGAGTCGCTGCCATGGTCGCTCTGGTGCGATTCCTCGCCAACGGACTGCATGGGGGGTGGCCAAGACACTGGGGAAGGTCACCGTACTAGTCTCCGGCGACGGGATGGCGTGGATAGGGAGAACGACCAGCTCGCTCGCTGCTGAAAATACAGATCTGCTGCTGGGCGTTTGCTGTCGTCCTGCTGTGCCACAGCAGCTGTCCTGCTGTCGTGGTTGGCCGAGGAGAAGAGGGGACCTGCTGGAAGTGTCCGGCCTGGACTGGTGGAGGTCTGGGGGCCACGGTTTGCTGCTCCTGTTGCTGTACCTGGCGCAAGAAGGCAGGGAAGGGGGCTGCCGTCTCGCCGTGTGCAGATTTGCTGGAGGTGGTGCTCGCTGATCTGCTGTTGCCGCATGGGGGTGCTGCTGGATCTCTGGGCTGGTCTGCTGGTGCACATCTGGCCTGGAAGAACTTGCTGGATGGTGGGGAGGAGCACACGGCAAAGGGGATACCAAATAGGGGTTGCTGCTAGAGTTGTCGGCATGGCTGTGTGGTGTTTGGGGCTCACGGCAAAGGGAGGATGCAGCTGGGCGCTGGTCTGCAAGGGGACTCACGGCAGGTTTGGAGAGGGAAGTGCGGCTGTGAGGGGAGAGAAGTTAGATTAGGGTTAGGGCTAGGTTAGCAATAGGATTATCTATATATATAAGGGTATTGGGTAATGGGTTTAAAAGAGTATGGGTTTAACAAATGGGCCACCAAGGGGATTGGGCTAAGGAGAAAGAAAAATCAATAATATGAACACTAATAATAGTAGTAACAAAATACTAATAATAATAATAACATCTAATAACAATAATTATAATATGTACTTATAACAAGTGCAATAAATAATAACCAATACATGTATACAGTACAAAAATATTATCACTTACTACTAAAATGGTATTATGGAATAGGGATATTACAGTTGCATAGAGAGAAGGTATACTATTATAATCTAGGTCGAAATTCAAGAGGAGGGAAATTCTCTTGTGAGATCAAGAGAAATATTAGATCTCTTTGTATCAAGTTTATTAATAAAGCTCTCTCAAGTTCTCTCCCCGTGGACATAAGCCAAGTTTGGGCCGAACCACGTTAAATCCTCATGTTATTCTTATTACTCGTTTGTCTATGCATTACTAGTTTACTTTACAACAGTTTTCTTTTTACAAGTACCATCATATTGTCAAATTCTGCGAACGTCGACCTCGAGAGTAACAATTGGAATCATATCGCTGATTTGTTACAACAATTTTCACCTACCATTATGTAACTCCATCCTCCCAAGTTCATAACGTGTGACACCCCCTTTCAGCGCGGGCAGTTATGGACAGTGGCGGATTCCCCAGCCTGCAATCACAACCAACCAACGCCGGTAATCACAACCGTTACAATAAATTTAGCACATACAAATCGTGCAGTTACAGCAGCCCACCAATTTCGCTTGCACGTGGGTATCCCTCTCAGGTATATATTGAAAAACACTTAGAGGGGGGGTGAATAGGTGTAAATGCTAATCTAATAATCTTTTTAAAACAAGTATGAATGAATGATGCAACGATCTTTCAAAATAAGACTAGAAGCCGGATGCCCTGTGAAGGGTTCTGAACTCCTTCCTCGTGATTCCTCTAGATAAGAGTTAGAGATGCGTATTGCAATCTTGTTGTATGAGAATTGATCGACAAGTTAGTAAGAAATGAATTGGAAGCAATAATGAAGTGCACACAAGATATATCACAAGAAATGAAAGCAATAACACAAGCTAAGAGTAAAGAGCAATAGAGAGCAAGAACAAAAGCAATCGCAAACACAAAGTATTTGTTTCGAGGTTCGAGCCACCGCTCTACTCCCCGCCTTCACCGCCGTGAAGGTTTCCACTATCCACCGAGGACTTTACAAGGTCTACCGAAGACCAGAGTACCGAACTCCACCACTTACAATCCTCTACCGAAGAGGTAACTCAACAAGAAGGAACAAGTAACCAAGTGATCACCAAAAGGAACACAAACTTCTTACAAACTTTCTCTTTACAACTTCCTTATAGAATGAGGATGAAATTTTTGGCTCTAGAAGTGTAGTGAGAAAAACAAACTCAGTTGTAAATGTAAAATGCTTGCAAACACAACTGAAAAATAATGGCCAAGAAAGCAATGGAGAATTGAGAGCTTTGAAACTTTTTCTTTCTTTTGAAAACTTGTAAACTAGGGATTTTTCTTGGTGTTTTTGCAAGAGACCAATCCCCTCTATTTATAGGGAGAAGAGGGGATAAAAACAAAATTAAATTAAGTTTATTAGGTCTCAAATAAGTCCCCAAAAGATCAGAAAACTCTGCCAAACAAAAGTAACAAAAACAGTTTTTCAGAAAATCACCAAAGAGGAAAGAGCCGTTGGGGCCCAGGCAGGCTATCGGTCGACCGACCCGGTCGACCGACCCGGTCGACCGGTAGCCCATTTGGCATATAGCCGTTGGGCTCGGTCGACCGGTCGGTCGACCGACAAAAAACAGAGAGCAAGCAGTTTTAGGTCGGTCGACCGGTCGGTCGACCGACAGACGTGCACAAACGTGCACATCCTGGACACAGGTCTCGGTCGACCGGTCGGTCGACCGGCCTGGCCTGGAATAGAGCCGGTCGACCGGGCCGGTCGACCGCCAGGCCTGAAACAGTTTATAAAATGGGAATTTTTCTGGACTTGGAAAAATTTTCAAAATAATTTTGTAGGGATATATGGCTAAGTATCATGCTGGAAAGATAGATATACATGATATAAACATGATATAAAATTTTGTAAAAATTGAGTCATGTATATTTATCAAGGCATGAACTAAAAACAAATACCAAAATAAAAACTGTATTTTGAAAGGGGTGTGTGTGTAGAGCCAATTTTTCACAACCTCAAACTTTAACAAACTAATTTTTACATAAGTTCTAAGTGACTACAAAGTCTTCAAGTGGGCTTCTCCATATGATCTTGCAAAGCTTGATTCTTGAACCCGAAATGAACCGACTTGAGTCAAAACAACCTTCCTTTAGAGAAGAAAGCTCCATGAATCTTTAGAACCCTGAAACACACTTAAACAATAAACATGATTAGTACAAATAACTATATATGTTTTGGAATCATCAAAACTCAATAAAACGGGCGATTGTAACCTTAGGCCAACATATATGATCCTTCTTCTCCAATAAGAGGGGATCACTTCCCTAATTCTCAGAGCATACACACATATACTCATAGAGACACACTAGCAGTTTCCCTCTGCTAGTGCTCTATCACCAACACACCTGCAGTTTCCCTATGTCGGTCCATCCCTTACACCACACTGACAGTTTCCTCTGCCGGTTCTCCCTACCATTCCTTCCACTGATTATCACGCCCGAGGGTCTTAGGCCTGCACCACACCAGTGCTTCTAACTTAAAAAATGTCTATTCTCCTGTGTGCTCTAACATGTAACACCCTTGGAGAGTGCCTCAAACTTCGCTTGTGGTGGATCGATTCATAGTGAGCTGATTTTTTCCACTACAAAATAAATAAGTAAAATAGCGAAGATGATAAATAGTATATCAATTTTGTCAGAGGATTTTTCTTCATTTTACCATAAGAAATAATTAATATTTAAAAATTTAAACTTTTTTTATCTTAAAACTAGTTTATACTTTATATGTTAATTATTCAAAACGGGCATCCCTTTTGAAGGAATCTTTGTGAAAAGAAAACTAATGTGGCAGCTATGTGCTATGATTTGGACGATATCACGAGTTAGGAATGATATTTTTATTTTTTAAGAAAAAGAAGGGGAAGTTGTGAGGATTTCGTTGTACAGAAAATGCATGGCTGAAAAAGGTTTTTTTTTATCGGAAAAGTGTCAGAATTAACGATATTTTCAATAGAACTTTAGTTTTTTAGTCTTCATAAGAAATTATTTGCCTGAAAATCAGATTATTGAGAGACAAAACTGTTGCACGTACTGTATCGAACATAAGTAGTGCATTTTTGTTAGTTTAATCGAACAGTAGGGCTTTCAACCCACCGTGCTCCCGAAAAATTTAATTTTAGAGCTAAGATGAACTTTCAAAAATTTCTAAAACGACAATAAATTACATGAACTTTCATAAAAATTTGAGATTTTTTTGCAGCAATATTATAGAAAACCAAAATTCATACTAGTTTTTTTAAAAAATAGTAATTTTTTAAAATCAAGCGAAAGTTCATTATATTAATGACGTGACTTAAGTCACTGAATTAGCCCAATTGGACTTTTAGGTACCGTTTAAACTTTTTCTGAACTCGTTCGTGTCTGAGTCCAAGACAGGAAAAAAAAACTATCTTGTCTTCGAAAAGAAGCACTAAAGAGATATTAATGGCGCGACAGGATCCAGATCATGGAGCTCATATGTCAAAGTCTTTGTAGTTACTGAATTAGATGTTGAACATGTGACGAAAATTTGTACCATTACTTGTATAGAACTGGTCTAAAAAATGACCACCTTGTTCAAAAATTTTACAATTTGCAGTTTCAAATTCTTACATGCAATAGCCAGTTCTACATGCAACTACACAGATTGCACATACAATTTGATTTGAGCATTTAGCCTATCAATATCAACAAAATTTCTCCATATTTCGAATCTTTCGAGAACACAATGCTTTACCTTTACGTGAACTCCAACTCTTTCACCTCTACGTGAAGCCTCAATCACCTTCTCGAGAACCCAAACAGCTTCATACGGGTTGCATCACCAAATGGCTGCGCCTTTACGGCTGCTTACGTACCTTACCAAAGAGATCAAGCCAACCGTAGTTCATTGGAATGAGCTCCATCAAGCTCAAGCACCTGTGACTGAATGTTCAGCAGTGAACCGACTTGGGTGAGTCATATGAACCTCTTCACTACCGCTATGGAGAACAACGGCCTTCAACTTGAGTTTGTCGCGTCACAAACTTGAGATCATGCTTCTTCACCCACTTCCGTGGTTTTATCATGGTTCTAATATCTGCAAATAATTCGACATTCTCATTAATGTCGTCAACCTGTTCAGCATCAAAACTGGCTACATGATCTTCACCCGGTGTCACCTTCGGTGAAGTCTTCACTGATACCGAACCAACTAGAGATGGTAAAGTAGCATCAACCTTCACCCGCTGCGATACTTTCTTGGTTTACATCCTCTCCACCTGCTGAGACACTGTAGACTTCAATCCTGAAGTCTCATCAAACGTGAAATGCTGACTCAACACGATCTTCTTGTTTTCGGGGTCCCATAACCTGTAGCCTTTCATATTTCTCTTGACACACAAAAACACAAACTTCTTTACTCGCGGATTCACCATGCCATCTTTGGCACTAAGTAGGCCGGACTTCTAGATTCCCGCAGCAAACCATGACCTTGAGTAGTTTTCCCAGACCATACTTCTAGTGGAGTTTTACCTCCTATCGATGTCGATGACAATCCATTTATGAGATGGCTAGCATACACAATTGCCTCAGCTCAAAATAATTTGTCTAATCGTGCATTAGACAGCAACCACCGAGCCTTCTCCAGTAAGAAATGGTTTATCTCCTTAACCAACCCATGTATTTCATCTGTGAAGTGAGTACCAAATTCTTGTATCTTTCAACATTATCAATTTGTAGCTCCTTAATCTTCCTACCAGTCTGCTTCTCCATTATTTCATTCCACTTTACCAACATATCTAGGGCTTCACACATTTGTCTCATGGAATATATCCAACAATGCCTAGATAAATTATCAAAAAAAGAGACGAAGTACTTTTGACCTCCAAGCGATGCAGTCTTAGCAGGTCCCAAATGCTTACGTGAATACAATCAAGAAGACCATCAGAGTGGTGAGTACTGGTGCTGAATTTAACCTTCTTCTTATTTAGAACGCCGTGTTCATCCAATTTCAAATTGCAGGAAGTAGCACCTTCCAATGATTCCTTCTTTGTTGGAGCTTGCAAAGACTTTTCACCTCCGTGTCCGACCTTCATCTGTTAAACCTGTGTGCAAACATCATATGAAGAAATAAAAGTCTCCACCTGAACTGTAATTGTACTACCTTCAAGTAGTAGAGATTTCTTCAGTGGACGCCCTTCATAACCACCATTGAGCCTTTGATTATCTTGAAAACACCATCTCGTATAGATACCACAAGACCCAACGCTTCCAAAGCACCAACAGAGATAAGATTTCTTTTGAGTTGAGGTACATACCTCACCTTCTTTAATTCCCGTACTATCCCATCATCCATCTGTTGGCCTAGAAGTCCATCACTCTAGTTTTGATGATGATGAACTCATGTAGTTATAGTATTAATGATATTGTGTTTAATTAGTCTCAGATATTTGATCAAGATCTTAGTTGGTATTTAGCTTCAACAAAGAATTTAAAGTCAAGTTTTGGAGCTAGCATATGTTGATTCAAGAGCTCGAGCATCAAGATCGCATCAAGTACTCAAGATGAGTCTAGCTCATTGGATCAAAGTTTGGACCAAGTCAAGAAGGAGAAGAAGATTTTCAAGAGAATACTTTCAGAAGACTTGTGTCGGGTTTTGTAAGTGTCAAGATTTTTTTTAGATAAAATATAAAGGATAGATTAGTTGGTAAATTGCTAAAGTTCATATACACTCACACACAAAATTTATATGTGTTTTCATAAATGAGTATTTGTTTTAGAAAATACCGTTTTGATTTTAAAATTTCAAAATATACATGTGTTTTATCAAAACTATTTTAGAGCTTATTATCAAAAACATAGATATTTCTTCATATATGTGTAGTGGATCATATCCATACACACTAAGCTTCAAAAGGATTTAAAATGTCTTGTTTTTGTATTTGGAGAAGTTTTGAAAAAATCGATTTTGAAAAATACAGATTTTTATGTAAGTTAAAATTTCTATATTACAAAAATAGCTCAAAATGTTTATAATATGTTTTGATTTTTAATCAAACATGTATGTATATCAAAGTATATTAATGAACTTATTTTTGTAGAATTTATGAGATTTTATGAGATTTTATTGAAGGTAAAAAGACCAAGTTTTCATCCCTAAAAATGTTGGATCTGGCTTTCTGCCGGTCGACCGATGTGCACAAACGTGCACAGCCATGGGCCGGTCGACTGCAGGTCGACCGCCAAAAAGCTTCTGCTCTCTGTTAATGGCCCCAGTCAACCGGGCGGTCGACCGCTAGATCATAGCCCAGTTTTCGGTCGACCGACCGATCGACCGCTTTTCCCAACGGTCGGAAATCCGACCGTTGGCGGTCGACCGGGCGGTCGACCGACAGCAGAGTTTTCTGCTGAGTTGGACCCCAACGGCTAGTTTTTAAAGCCTATTTATATGAGGCTGTTTTGGGCTGTTTTCTATAAGATTTGAAGTGAGTTTTCAAGCTAGTTTTTCCTACCTTTCTAAGTATTTATCTCCACTTGTTTTAGAGCTAAACTTCCATATCAAAAAGAGAGTTTTCAAGAGTGTTTTGAAAAAGAGATTTCTTGAGTTTTTCATCACAAATCCATCCAAGTTTTTCTCACACATACTTGAGATTTTCATTGTCATATCTATTATATAGGAGAGTTATTGTGAGAGTGTTTTAGATGATCAAAGTGTTGAGATCACCAAAGTGTTCTATCTTGTATTTGAGGAGGCGAACTTGCGGGTTCGTGTTGTTTCGAGTTCTTGTGGGAGCTAGGTGTAGAGATGCGGCCTCGGCAAGCTAGTGTGCTTGCGTGTGTTGTTCTTGTGGGAACAAGTGAGAGGACTAAGTGAGTCCAAAGAGTTCTAGTATGAACTCCTTGTAGGTGTTACGACACTGAATGATCCGGTGGGATCGATTCTATTGGAAATCCTTCATAGTGTTGAAGGCGGTGACGTAAAGCAAGGGTGCTCGAAATTCAAAACAAATCTCCCGTGTTTGCGATTACTCTCTCTATCTCACTTGTGTTTATATCATACATGCTTACATAGTTTATACCTTTATATGCTTGATATATATATTGTGTTAAATTGTTATATGCTTGGGGATTGTTTGCGCACACTTGTATTCAAGCAAGAGAGTTATAGCGGCACCTCAACTCTTATCTAGAGGAACCTTGAGGAGATAGTCCAGAGCCCTTCACTGAGAATTCGGCTACACTCTTGTGTTATACTTGGTGTGTTTAGCTTAATAATTTTTAGTTTGCTTAAATAGTTTTTATTTTCGCATTAATTCATCATTAGATTAGTTATCACCTATTCACCCCCCTCTAGGTGATCTACAAGTGGTATCAGAGCTTGGTGCTCTTGATTTAGGTCTAACAACCTAGAGTTAAAGATCTTCTTTTTAGCTAATCACAATATTTGTGTTGGCCCAGAGGCCTTCTACTCTAGTTTTGATGATGATTAACTCATGTAGTTATGTGTACTAATAATCTTGTGATTTTAGTTTCAGATCTCTAATCAAGATGTTAGTAGGTGACTAGCTTCAACAAAGGTGTTTTGGAGCTATTCACATGGTGATTCAAGAGTCCGAGCGACAAGATCTTATATAGCACTCATTGGAGTCAAGCTCGGTGAATCACGGTTTGGATCGAGTCGGCTTGAAGACGTGTTCATCAAGAAGACTTCGGTACCTAGTTAGTTTTGTGTTTAGATCCATTTTGTAAAGATTAGAATAGTGTGATATGCTCAAGTTCACAACACACACACTTTTCATGTTTTGGATTCGGTTTTCGATTTTTGGCTTAACCGATCTTGGTTTTTATGAATAGCTAAGTATCAATATAAGTTTACATGGTTTAAATGTATATTAGATATGTTCTATGTATACATCTATGCTTCAACTATTTAAACAAACTTACATTGATATAACTATTTAATCAAAAAGAAGTTTTTGGGCTCAAATCTTTACAATCTATTTGGTGTTTTTCTAAGGTTTGGAAAATCAAAGAAAAATGTTTTTGGAAAAAGTGTTTTTGATTCAACTTCTTTATCTCGATTTCAGTTTTTCCCAAGGATTTTCTTTGAGTATTTGTTTTCCATTCCTTTAGTTTTTCACACACTTGAGCTTCATTCTATCCTATCTATAGGATCTTTGTGTTTGTAAGAAAAAGAGATTGGTTTGTAATCTTTTGATCACCAAGTTGTAAACCCTAATTATTGCTTGGCTTTGTGCCTTTCCCTCATAGTGTTGAGGAGGTTGTGCAATTGGGTTGTATCCCTCAAGTTGTGAGGTGATCCTTGTTTAGCTTTGTGCTTATCCCTCAAGTTGTGAGGTGATAGTTTTGTTGGCTTGGTGCTTAGCCTCTAGTGAGAGGTTGTGGTTGTAAAGAGAGGAGTGGGTACTCCTAGTTATTGTATTGCCCCAAATCCTCGGTGGAGGTTCCCTGTGTGGGAGTCCTGTGTGGACAAGCTAGTGGATTCGAAATCCTTCTGGGTGAAGGCGGGGATGTGGAGCTGGGTGCTCGAACCTCGAAACAAATCTTGTTGTTTGCACTTGATCCATTGACTCTTACTTTCTCTCTCTTTACTTTGTGCATTGATTCATATTGCTATATCATATACATGCTTGTGTGTTTGTGTGCCTCACTTATACTTAACCACGAGAGCTTTACATAGCGCCTCAACACTTATTCAGAGGAATCAAGAGGAGTTAGTCCGAGCCCTTCACCGGGAATTCGGCTACACTCGTTGGTTGTATTAAGTGTTTTTGTGATTAGTTTTTAAATTCCGCATTTAGTTCATTAGATTAGCATTATCACCTATTCACCCCCCTCTAGGTGATTTCAATTGGTATCAGAACTTACGCTCCTGATATTAGGTTTAACCACCTAGGAGTGAGATCTTAGTTTGCTAATCTATTATTTGCATTTACACTTGCACACATATAGTTTGCACTCATAGATAGCCCTCCTATGTTTGATATTTATAGACTTGATATTTGGAAGGCCAAGATGAGTTGTCATTTGAAAGCATTAGGATATAAAGTTTATCAAGCCATTACCAAGGAATCCTACCCCAATGATAGCAAACATAAAAAGGCCAATGCATTAGCCCTTAAAGCACTTAGAGCATCTCTTGATAAAGATTTATTACATGTGTTTGCTCACTATGATTCGGCTTTTGCAGTATGGAGCATTTTAACTTCTCCCGAGCTACCAAAGATCATCGATAAGATGAGGAGATCTAGGAGAGACAAGTCCGACGAGCGTTGCCTCATGGTCCAAGGGAATGACTCCCTTGAGGTACAATCGGAAACTCAACTAGATGCTAGCACTAGTTCCTATTGCTACAGGTGTTTAGAAGTACAAACCTTAAATATGGAACTTGCTACAAAGTTTGAAATTTTTTTAGAAAAACATGATCTTTTGAAAAAGAAGAATTTTGAACTTAAGGAAGAATATAAGGATTTGTGTTCAAAATTTGATTTGATTTTGCAAGAGAAGGAAGAGATTTGTAGTGAACGTGACTCACTTAAATCTCAACTAGACCTTTCCATAAAAGAAAATGAATTTTTGAAAAGTAAAAATGATTGTGATGATGTTGTGAAAAACAATGAGGTCTTATCTTCAAAATTAGATTTTATTTTAAAGGACAATCATTCTTTGAAAAATGAAATTGAGTTTATTTCAAAAGTATTAGATTTAGTGTTAAATAAAAATAAATCTCTGCAAAATGATATAGATTCTCATGTTTGTCATTCTAGTGTAGCCTCACCTAGCACACCTATTGCATGCTCCACTTTATCTTCTAGTATTGAAAATGATATAAATGATTTGAAGAAAAGTGTGAATTGTTTGGGCTCCACTTTGAGCCATTGTGCCATGAATCATACACGGTTGGAATTTTTATTTCGAAAGAAACAAGTTCCTATTATGCATGCACACCATACATGGCATACACATGCTCCACACGATCACACCCATCACATGTATACTCATGTGTACACTTGTACACATTGTGGACGTAAGGGCCACCTTACTAAATTTTGCTATGATCGTTTACATGATTCAAATTTAGCAACTAAATTTGTTTGGGTTAGGAAAGGTACTAAACCCCATGGACCCAAAAGGATATGGGTACAAAGACCACCCCTATTATGCTTGATGTAGGTGTGGGCCCTCGCATGACGTGAGAGTTGCGGTACCTTGAGGTGGATGCGTTCCGTGCTTCATGAGGATTATTTGGATGCATCACTTTCAAGGGAAGTTTGGTGGGAAGACCACCTTGGTTTGGAGAACTAGAGAGGTGCCTTCATCAGTTTTGGTATCGATCTCTAACTCCCGTTTATATTTGCATGCTTTTCATGTTCATCAATTTATAGCATGTCATGTTTTATTGTTCATTATGCCTATGCCATGTTTATTAGATTAGTGATATACATATTTAGTTATTTGAGACACCCATGTTTAATATGGATCTATATCTATGTGTTCTCACCTTGTTTTTAACTAATATGTATGTCCTAGATCTAATGCAAATGCATATACATAATGATCATATGGATGACTATGATTTTTATTTTGATACTTCATGTTTTGGATGTTTATAGATTATTATGATAATGCCATGATTATTAGATCATTGACATGCATGTATAGCTTTTGAGATCACCCATGTTTATATGGACTCATATGTTGTGTTCTCACCATTGTTTAGCTATTATGTATTTCATAGGTCTAATAGCATGTGGATTTACATAATAATCATTTTTATGATTATCATGTTGATTTATGTCTCGTTTTATGCTTCATGATTTGATTACATGTTTAGATGTTAGTTTTCATTAAAATTAGGATATATACTTGTACATATAGTGGGCCACAAATAAATTGTTATATGTTTGTGCTTGAATGCTTATTTGTACCCATTAAATGTTCTAGTATAATCTAGTTTTGATGATTCATGCATTTTAAACTTGTATTCCCCATTTTGGATATGTTTTTATGATCATGTGTTTTAACTTCATGTATATGTCTATCTTGTCCAAACTATTGATTATACATATACATCCTTTGAGCCATGTGCCTTCATGCATATATTTTGTGGACTCATTGTGTTTTGGATATGTATGTATACTTTAGTTTGTACAAGACATACATATGCCTTGAAGATTAAATCGTTTTGATGATTTTCATGTTTAAGGAATATTGAGCTTTATTGCCTAGTTTCATGATGATATGCTTCACATTTTTTTTAACACTCACCTTTCTTGTTTACTCATGCTTGTTTTCATGAGTCATATTCATACTTCATTGACTTTGAGTGTTGGCTATCATGTAAATTTCATGTTTCAGGAAAAATATTTTGTTTTATTCCTTACTTGAAGGATTTCGTACTAGTTTACAAGTTTTTTTCCCATATAACTAGTTCGTATTCTTCATATGGTAGAGTTTTTCAAACATACAATATTTTCAAACCTATCTTTGAAAACCCCTATCTTCCAAGGGCGGTTGGTTGGGAGACCATGCCTTGTATGCTTTCTATTGAAAATCATTTTAAACTTGTGCATGAAATGGGTGGAAAAGCATTATGAGATATACTCTTGATAGTATTGTTGGTTCAAATTGGTATCATTGGATCTTTTTAATTGGTATCAATATTGACATTTTTGTATACTCATATATTATTTTTGTGTATGTATGCTTTCATTTGGTATCATCTATTTTGATTGGTACTCATTTTTCATACACCTATACATATGTTTTATTTGTGCTTACTATATCCTTATATTTTTTAGCACAAATGTTGAATATGCTAAGCTTGATTTTAATGAATATCATGTTTCAATTGATTAGTTTTCAATTGGTATCTTAAACAAGCTTATGCATCATTTTATTTGGTATTTCATAAAGGGGGAGAAAATTCGTATTTTATCTTTCAATTGGTATTTTGTTTACCTTTGATTTCCACTCCCCTACTTTATGATGAAAAATGTGATTGAAAAATGAATATTATTTTTAAATTTGATATCATATGTTTAAAAGGAAAAATACTTTCAATTGGTATCAAGATGCTTATTTGTTTACTCACTATTGGTATCAAGATTGTGCTTACTTTCAATTGGTACTATTGATTTATTTCTTTCAATTGGTATCATTGATGACAAGAATTTTATATTGATTATCTTTCAATTGGTATCATGGTTCACTTATATTGCCATGTTTTAATTGGTATCATGTTAGAAGAATCTGTTTTATTGTCACCCCTTATTGATCTTTTTGTTTCGGACAAAAAAAAAAAGAGGGGATAAAATTGTTTTACTATTTATTTGGACCCCTTTGTTGATGATTGACAAAAAAGGGGAGAATTATTTGAGTTTATATGCATGTTTCTATGACTATGCATGTTTTTATATTGATACCAGTATTGGTATCAAGAATGTTTATTTTAAGAATATAGTTTAGTTAGTTTGATTTTATTGGTATCAAGAGCTTGTTTTAATTGGTATCAAGAGCATTATTTAAGAGCATGTTTTTATTGGTATCAAGAGCACGAGCACGTTTTATGCATGATGCATTTCATGTTTGGTATCAAGAGCATGTTTTTGTATTTGGTATCTTGTTTATGCATGTCTATGTATTTTCATGTTTGATATTCATTGCATATATTTATTATTTATTCCTTTGCATGAGTTAAGGGGGAGCTTCTTTGAAGCTTAACTTTAATCCATGCATATATAACTCCATGAGTTTTGTCATCATCAAAAAGGGGGAGATTGTTGGCCCAGAGACCTTCCACTCTAGTTTTGATGATGATTAACTCATGTAGTTATGTGTACTAATAATCTTGTGATTTTAGTTTCAGATCTCTAATCAAGATGTTAGTAGGTGACTAGCTTCAACAAAGGTGTTTTGGAGCTATTCACATGGTGATTCAAGAGCCCGAGCGACAAGATCTTATATAGCACTCATTGGAGTCAAGCTCGGTGAATCACGGTTTGGATCGAGTCGGCTTGAAGACGTGTTCATCAAGAAGACTTCGGTACCTAGTTTAGTTTTGTGTTTAGATCCATTTTGTAAAGATTAGAATAGTGTGATATGCTCAAGTTCACAACACACACACTTTTCATATTTTGGATTCGGTTTTCGGTTTTCGGTTTAACCGATCTTGGTTTTTATGAATAGCTAAGTAACAATACAAGTTTACATGGTTTAAATGTATATTAGATATGTTCTATATATACATCTATGCTTCAACTATTTAAACAAACTTACATTGATATACCTATTCATGTATTGGAACAAAACATATTTTCAGATCTATTGTCAAAAACAATGATATATATATCTTTTGTGAATATTGGAGTATGTCCATATACAACATGCTTAAAGTTGATTAAATATCATGTTTTTGTATTTGAATGAGTTTTGGACAACACGAATTTTCAATTCAAAAATCTAAGTTTGGAAAAATACAGTTTTTGGTTTTCGGCAATATTTCCATAACACAAAAATGGTTCAAAATGTTTGAAATTTGTGTTGAAATTTTTCACACATGTTTGTATATCAATGCATTATACTAAAACTATTTTTGTGGATTTTTGGAGATTTAATGGGATTTAATTGGATAATAAAAACCTAAGTTTTCAATCCCTAAAACTGAACTGCCAGGCTCTAGCGGTCGACCGCACGGTCGACGGACCAGTAGCCGGTCGACCGGAGCGGTCGACCGAACGTGCACAGATACGTGCACGCAGCCAGCCCATTGAGCCGGTCGACCGAGCGGTCGACCGACTGAAAGCAACCCACTCTCGGGTTTCTCCGGTCGACCGGGCGGTCGACCGGCCAGAGAGCCGTTGCTCTCTGGTTTGGGCGCGGTCGACCGGGCGGTCGACCGGCAGTCGCTAACGGTCAAATTTAGACCGTTGGCCGGTTGACCGGGCGGTCGACCGGATGGTCAAATCTGACCATATTTGGCTATAACGGCTAGTTCTTTGAAAAAGCTATAAATTGGGTTTATCTTAATAGTTTTTAACAAGTTTTTAGAGAGCAAAATTTTTGATCTTACCAGTGTTTTTACAGCAATCAAAAAGAAGTTTTTGGGCTCAAATCTTTACAATCTATTTGGTGTTTTTCTAAGGTTTGGAAAATCAAAGAAAAATGTTTTTGGAAAAAGTGTTTTTGATTCAACTTCTTTATCTCGATTTCAGTTTTTCCCAAGGATTTTCTTTGAGTATTTGTTTTCCATTCCTTTAGTTTTTCACACACTTGAGCTTCATTCTATCCTATCTATAGGATCTTTGTGTTTGTAAGAAAAAGAGATTGGTTTGTGATCTTTTGATCACCAAGTTGTAAACCCTAATTATTGCTTGGCTTTGTGCCTTTCCCTCATAGTGTTGAGGAGGTTGTGCAATTGGGTTGTATCCCTCAAGTTGTGAAGTGATCCTTGTTTAGCTTTGTGCTTATCCCTCAAGTTGTGAGGTGATAGTTTTGTTGGCTTGGTGCTTAACCTCTAGTGAGAGGTTGTGGTTGTAAAGAGGAGTTGGGTACTCCTAATTATTGTATTGCCCCAAATCCTCGGTGGAGGTTCCCTGTGTGGGAGTCCTGTGTGGACAAGCTAGTGGATTCGAAATCCTTCTGGGTGAAGGCGGGGATGTAGAGCTGGGTGCTCGAACCTCGAAACAAATCTTGTTGTTTGCGCTTGATCCATTGACTCTTACTTTCTCTCTCTTTATTTTGTGCATTGATTCATATTGCTATATCATATACATGCTTGTGTGTTTGTGTGCCTCACTTATACTTAACCACGAGAGCTTTACATAGCGCCTCAACTCTTATTCAGAGGAATCAAGAGGAGTTAGTCCAGAGCCCTTCACCGGAAATTCGGCTACACTCGTTGGTTGTATTAAGTGTTGTTGTGATTAGTTTTTAAATTCCGCATTTAGTTCATTAGATTAGCATTATCACCTATTCACTCCCCCTCTAGGTGATTTCAATTTGTTTACACACACATGGATTTCATGTCATCTCACATGTTTGATATTCTTAACATCCAAACATGAAAAATTAAGATGTCTATGTACCTCAAAGCCCCAGGTATTCATGTTTATTTTACCACTATTAAATATTCATATTGTTTAAATGGTAAAAATCTTGAGGCTAATGCAAAAGCCCTTCATGCTTTAAAGAGTACCCTAAATAATGAATAGTATCTAGGGTTGCTAAGTTTGATTCGACTTTTATAGTATGGAACACTATAGTCTCTCTCGACGAACAAAAACAATATTATGTGGGTAGTGACTCAGATGATGGAAGTAAGGCTTCCAACTTGTGCTACATAGTCCAAGGGGATAACCCCCTTGAGGTAAATTCTGAATCCGAGCTTGATGAGGATGTTGACTTGTCATATGATAAACTTGCTTTATTTATTTAACAACTCCTTGAAAAATATGATTTGCTTAAAAAGGACCATAAAAGATTGAAAATAAATATGAGTCCATTTCAAAAGAAAAAGATTCTTTTCAAAATAAATTGGAAAATATTTATTAAGAAAATGAATCTTTGAAAAAGGAGAATATTCGTTATTTTCTAAATTAAATAATCTTTGTGAAGGAAATAATTCTTTGAAAAATAAAATCAACTTGGTGGAAAAAGAAAAAGAAATTGCTTTGGAAGAAAACAACTCTTTAAAAAGAAAAACTGTTTCAAAAGAAAAAGAAAATAGTTCTAAAAAGAAAAAGGTTGTTGATTCTCATACTTGTCATGCTCTTCATGCCACTATTGATAAAAATGAGATTCAATTTTTGAAAAATAGAATAAATTGTTTGAGCTCAACTTTGAGCAATTGTGCATTTAATCATTCTAAATTGGAAACCTTGTTTCAAAAGAAACAAGTTTCACATGTTCATGCACATAACCCACGGCACACATATACACACTTTGCACATCATGATCACACTCATTCTCATGTGAATACTAGAGTGTACAAATGTACACATTACGGTCGCAAAGGCCATTTAGCAAGGTTTTATTATGATAAGGTAAATTCTATAAATTTTGCTAATAAAAATGTTTGGGTTCCGAATAATGCTAACCCTCGTGGACCCAAAATAAAATGGATACCAAAATTCCCACATCTTATATTTGATGTAGGTGTGGGCTCTCACAGACGTGAGAGGATTGGTGCCTTGGTGGTGGATGCATAAGCTTGATGGATATTACAATTGATGCATCACTATCAAGAAAGTTTGGTGGGAGGACCACCATGTTTTGAAGACTTAGATATTAGTGCATATGGTTTGGTAACTATCTCTAAACTCCCATTTAGTTACATGCTTTTGTATAAATATTTTTAGCATGTTTTGATTTTGTGCTTTATGTGGTGAATGCTTGTTTAGATGTAGTTTCATTAGAACTTGTGTATATACTTGTACAAGTAGTGAGTAACAACTGATTCTTATTTGTTTATACCCCATTACTCTTTTGTACTCATTACATGTACATGTATAACCTAGTTTTAATGATTCTTTCATTTGTACATGTTTTTCCTATTCTTGTATATGTTTTGCTTCATGTATATGCTATTTTTTCTAAAAACTTATAAATATACATGTGTACCCTTGAGTCTCTTGACTCTATGCAAATTCTATTATAGACTCTTTTGTGTTTAGGATATGTACGTATATTTTTAGTTTTGGATAAAACATACATATACCTTGAAGTTTGATTTTAATGAAAAATACATTTTTATGCCTTTGATAAAAGATATTCATGTTTATTTTGAACTTTATTGATCATTTTTATGAAAATTCTATTTACATGATTCTTGTGCACTCACACTTTATTTGTTTACTCATGACATTATTTTCATGAGAATTTTTGAGTTTTATAGATTTCGAGTGTCAACGCTTGTGTATTTGGTATGTTTCATTAGATATATATGATTTTGTTTCTTATTTGAAGGATCTTTAACTAGTTTTTCAAAAATTATTTTAACTAGTTATTTATTCTTCATTTGGTAGTGCTTTCAATGTACCACTATTTTCAAATCTTATTTTTGAAAACTTCAACCAAAAAGGGCGGTTGGATGGGTGACCATGCCTTGTTGCTAAAAATTGAAAATCTTTTTAACATGTGCATAAATAGGGTGGATAGGTATGAGTTATACATATATTCTTCATGGAATTCTATTTTTGTATACTCATATTTGTTTCTATATATGTATGTTTCAAAATCTCAAATAATATCAATTTCAATTGGTATTTTCTTTTTCATACATACAATATCCATTACATATTTAAAGCACAAATTATGTTTATACTAAGCATGACTTAAAATTAAAAATAAATCGGTATCTTTATAAGCTTATGCATTGTTTTCAACTGGTATTTCAATTGACATCTTATTTGGTATCAAAATTTACAATATATTTCATTGGTATCAAAAAATACAAAATGTTTTAATTTCATTGGTATCTTAAAATTCTGTTTATTTACAAGTGGTATCTCAAAATTTGTTTTGTTGACTTAAGAAAATTCAAAATTTTGTTTTAAAAATGATTTTAAATTTTTTTGATATGAATTGCCTATATGCAAGGGGAGCTTAACATCTCTTCTATATATAGATTCATGTTGAGTGTATCTTATATTGAGGAGCTTGACATCTCTTCTTTATGTGATACACGTGTGTAGGGGGAACTTAACATCTCCGCTTATGCATTGTATATTATGTTTTATGTGAGTTAGGGTCTTGTCATCCCTTCTTCATGTAATGCATGTATGCAAGGGAGCTAACTTCACGTCCTTCTTCTTCATGAATGTATATCGCATATATATATCCTTATTGTTTGATTTGTTTTCACCCCTTTGTTGATGAATTGACAAAAAGGGGGAGAAAAATTTGATGATTTATATATGCATGTTTATTTCATTTTAAAAAAAAACAAAAGGGAGAAGGATTTTCTTGTTTTATACAAAAAGGGGGAGAAGGTTTTGTTGGTCCCGAGATGATGCCAATTGTAGGATCTACTATACACGTCAACACTCAAACAAAGATATTAGCGTTACAGAAATAAAGTACTTGCAATAAAAGGAAATTAAATCTCAGAAAGTAAAGCAAACGCAAACACAAGAGATTTATCCTGCTTCGGTCCTCGTGACCTACATCCAGTCCCCAAGCCACCCGCTTGAGATTTTCCTTTATCCTTTAACTTTGTACACCAAAATCAACACCTTGCACACCACTTGACAAATCCCCTTTGGCAAATGTGTAAAACTCTTCTTACAACCAAGAAGACCATAACACCTTATACAAACTCTCTTCAACCCGAAGACGCTCTTATACAATGCTCCTCTTTGAGTGATTACAAATGATCCTATAAGCCTTGAATCTGTATGTGATCGTGGATAAGAGCTATTATAGGTGGACTTTCAGAAATCTTCACAATAGAGTAGGAATTGGTGAAGAAACAGAAAGTGAAAACAAGTTTTCAGAAAACCAGAATTTTGAACAGAGTTTTTTGTCAGAAAACTTTTTATTTGATTGGTGTTTTTAGCCTAAGATAACATACCTATTTATAGCTGAAATCCAAAGTCAGTTAGGGTAGTTATCAGGTCAATTTTGAATATTGAAACGTTGGATAACGTTGGATAAAACACCAAAAAATAGAAACTGTCCAACAGTCAGAAACTGCCATTAGTCTACTAGGGGTAGGGGGTTAGTCGACTATGTTGGGCAATTTACACTGGGTTAGTCGGCTACAAAATGGGCTAAGTCGACTAGGTCAAAATTGAATCAAAGGACAAGTTTCTGAAAACTGAAACTAGTCGACCAGAACAATTTATAAGTCGACTACATTAGGTTATTAGTCGACTATATAGACTGTTAAGTCAACTAATAGTGACAAACAGAGAGTTGGCATATTTGCAGGATAAAAGTTAGTCGACTAGGGAAAATGTCAAGTCGACTATACCAAGTATAAGTCGACTACTAAGAGGTATAAGTCGACTAATATGGCTATGATGTGTGTGTGTTTCAAGGCTTTTAACATACTATTAACCATTACAATACACATCAATAGCAACTCTCTTTGGGAAGTCTTGATCATGTAGAACTCTTGAATAAGCATGTAGGATAGAGCTCCATTGAAATGGCTTCACAAATGTATCATCAAAAGCAAGTTCCAACATTCTCCCCCTTTTGATGATGACACTTTGTGTGCATGAATACTCCCCCTGCAGAGAATATGTTATATATTCTCCCCTGCAGAAAAGAGGTTATAACAGATATAGAAAAACATGTGTTCTCCCCCTGTAAAAAAAATTATATTATAACAAATATATAGAATAAATGTTCTGAAAATATTTTCTTAACAAACTTCTTATATGGTACCTGAAAGATAGACATTAGAATGGTACCAATAATAAGATCAAAGCATTTAACCTTTAGGAGACCAATCCAATTTGAATTTAGTTTTCATCTGTTAGTATACACATAATTGCATGAATTACATATATCATGTATGTATGATGTAATATAAGTATTTTTATCAACAATGCTTAAGTTTTTAGGAATCCATATGAACTTGTTCTTAATTCTTTTTGAAATAATATCAGTATTTCTTTTCACAAAAGAATTATATGGATTACTAACAATATGTAGATTTTTCAAAAAATCCAAGACCATAATGATTATGTGACATCTTTTGATATGATAATAAATCATTCAACTTTTCTTTTCCTTGATTAAATTTAGTCACATTTTTTAAAATCTCTTCATACTTCATTTTGAAAATTGATATGTCTTTATCTAAAATAGAAATTCTTTCATTTAAAGACATAATTTCTTTTTTCAATAAAACATTATTTTGTAATAAATTCTCATTATCCTTTTTTAATGATGATATCATTTTTTCAAAATTATCTTTTTGAGAATTTATAGAAGAAATTTGAGAAGCATAACAAGAATTTTCTTTGAAAAGGTTTTCATTTTCTTTGTTAAAACTTTATTCTTTATCTTTTCATTCTTAAGATCATTGTATAATTCTTGAAATGCATCTAAGAGTTCAGAAAATTGTACCTCATCTTCTTCTAGAACCATGTAACAGATGTTGGCATGTTCAGTGGCTTCTTCTTCGTCAGAGGAAGAGGAATCACTATTTTCCATGATGCTTGATAGTCTTTCTTCTTTCTGAACTTTTGTTCTTGAATTTACCTTTGTTTTTTAGCAATGGGCAATCTTTCCTCATATGACCTGTTTTATTACAATTAAATCATTTAAACTTACCTTGCTTTAAGAATCTTCTGAATTTTCTTGAAAGTATTGCCATCTCCTCTTCATCGTTATCTGAATTGTCCGTGTTAGAGGATGCATGGAAGGCAAGTTCTTTCTTCTTTGAGAGAGATTGTTGTTCATCCTTCTTTCTGTCTTTAAGTTGCACTTCATATGTCATTAGATTACCATTAAGGTTTTTTAACGACATTGTTGAGAGATTATTCGCTTCTTCAATTGCAGTTGTCTTTTTCTCCCAATCTGATGTGAGTGCAAGAAGGATCTTGCGAACTTTTTCGATTTGGGTGTATTCCTTTCCAAGGGATGCTAAAGAATTTGTTATGTTGGTGAACCTTATAACCATTTCTGAGATGGTTTCATTCTCCTTCATTTTGAAAAGTTCAAACCTGTGGACAAGAGTAGAAATTTTAGATTCCTTAACCTTATTTGTGCTTTCATGTGTTACCTATAGAGTGTGCCATATTTGATTTGCAGAAGTGGCTGCTGACACATGATTGTTATACATATTTGCATATTTTACCGCTTCCATACCATGCATATTGTATATAAAAATGTGATTTTTAATCCTTTTCTCTCTATTTTTGCAGGTCCACAACCTAAAAGAGAAAAGCCCAAAATCTCTTTAATTAGCAATAATTAAAGAGATTTAATCCAAAGCTCAAAAGAGCCCAAGTTTGAATTCAGAATCAAAGGAGATCCACGCGCCAACTCAACGTTCTAGAAAGCCGCGTGGCTAACAAACTTGTAACAACTTCACAACAGAAAGTTGTTAGCCAACCGTCTCCAAACGGCCGCGCCTTGCCGCGCGCGCGCGGCAGTATCTGGGCCGTTGAGCCCCGGATTTCTCTCCAACGATCTGGGTTCTGGAGGCTTCTCACTGAAGGCTATAAATAGAGGACCAGGGTCTGCGTGAGCGCAAGAGAGAAGAGAGAGGAGAGAACTAGGGAATTCTTGTATTTTGTTTTAGTCTTCACCTAGGTTTTTAGTCTCCATCTTCTTCCTCCTAGAGATTTTGACAAAGAGAGAGAGTGAGTGCTGTTGAAAGCTTGTATTCATGGAGGTGACATACTTGTAACAAGGGTTAATCAAAGCTTCGTCTTCTCTTTGCAAGCTCTAGTACGTTTTACTTTGCATCGCTTTACTTGCTTTACTTTACTTGCATTTTTTTCATTGCTTTACTTCTTCTTTGCTTTACATCATGAATTCTAGCTTTGTTACTTGTGTAATGGAGAGCTAAATTTCTATTGCATGGCTAGCTAACAAACTTACCTAGCTAACTTCTATCTCTTTGGATGATTGCTTATCTTTATACTTGCATTGTGAGAGTTTCTTTTACTTACCAAGGAAGTAGAGTTGCTTTCCTTGGTCAAATGCTTGTACAAACTCCATATGACTCATGTGTGCCTCATTTAGAGCCTTGTCTAGAACAAGAGCCTTGATGGAACATGGAGATGGATCACCAAAAATGTGCTACTTGTGTAGTAAGAACAACTTCTTTACTTCAAGCTAATTTGTTGTTATGTCTTGAATGTTCAAATGAATGTTGATTCTTCTAACTTAGCATTCCTTGAGTACCAATCCTAGAGTTCATCATTGAACATCTATCTAGAGAGCCAATGAATCAATATGAGGCTTCAAGCTAAGAACTAAAGGAACACTCATCTTCAAGAACGGTAAAGTACTTGAACAAACAAGCAAGTTATATCTATTGCCAATGAATCAATATGAGGCAATCAAGCATCACCATTGAGTTTAGCAAGTTAGCAATGAGGTAAAGTTAGCTAGCCATGTACTTTCTTATCCAAAGTTTTCCAACACTTTCTTTACTAGCTTTTCTCTCTTCGCAACACACTTCACCCAAGTTCTTTTGATTTCTTTTTCCATAATGCACAAATCCATCACTTCTTTTCATGTTGCTTCTTGCATTTGTGTAAATACATAGAAGACATTTCGTTTTTCATTTCTTCACTCCATACCGTAACGCTTCTATCGCTAGCTCTCCCGGAGAATCGACCCGGTATAGCCATTGCTATAGCGGAGATTGGAAAGGGTATATTGATCTTTGAATACATTTGTGGAGTAAACGAGCACCAAGGTTAACTCTAAACCTTTCTTCTTTAATTGAATACTTGTGTAATAACTCTACATCACTCTTCCCCAATCAATTTTTGGCGCCGTTGCCGGGGAGAGCAACGGTATTTGTTTCAAGTGAAGAATTAAACGAATACTCTTCTCTGTTGCAGGTACAGGTTGAAGAAACAGGAAATCTTGCATTGCAGAAACATATAAGCGGACCTGGGCCTCTGCTCTCGAAAGCAGTGACCAGGATCCCTCTGACTTGCCGCGTTCCCACGGCAAAAGCCGCGGTTCTGCGGCAAGGAGGAGTTGACTACTGACCACTTTTCTGCAGGGCTTGCTTCTCTGCAAAATACTGCTGCTGCAATACATAAAATCTTGTTTGCTTCACCTATTACCTGCTAATAATCAACAGTAAAAAATTGGTTGAAAAGTTAAAAAATTGTTTAGACATTTGCATTCTAGGCACGTGTCTTTCAATTCCTTTACTTTTACTGTTGAAGAGTGCTGGAGGCAAGGTACGTAAGCATAGCATATAGACTAGGACTCATTCTTTGTTTGATTTAATTAAGCTTTGAGTGAACCTTGTTTGTTTACATCGTACACTTGCACAAATCAACTTTAAGGGCATCACCCATAAAAAAGATAAGGTGGGGATTTTATCACCCTTTCCTTAGCCCACAAATCATCTTCCCACGCACTCACAATCCTAAGCTTCTAAATAAAAATTGCTAGACGTTGGCCCTAGGGACATCCGGACTCACTTAGGAGATTATCCTAAGAGGGAAAAGTGTTGGAAAGTGACTTTTGTAAAATCAGTGTCTAGGAAAGGGGTTGAGGGCCGAAAGCCCGAAGGTTGCTGGTTACTTAATTAAGGAACGTCTCTGACGGAAAACCTCCCACCAACCTTGACCTTCCCTGGCTGATTTGCTTATAGTCAGAGTCTACACCGAACCTCCTGTGGACGATCTAAAGTTAGGAGTCGTCTAGGTCCAGGAAACCTAGAAAGCTTGGATTGATTTTTTCTTTTTCTTGTTTGTTATTTTTCGTTTTCCGCCTGTGTGATTGGTGCACGTTGATTGTGTAATTGTATGCAAGAGTGGTATCGAGATCCGAATTCTGCTAGGCTTGTAAGAACTTCTACACTGCCACATACACCACCACTCGACACAATCATGACCACCAACGTTTCGTTGCAAGACAAGTTCTATCCTATTCGCACATCACTTCCATCTTGTATTCTCCTCCCGAACACTAATGGAAATAATTTTGAGTTGAAGCCCCAGTTCATCAACACACTTCCACGATTCCATGGCCTTGAATCTGAGGATGCATACTTCTTCATTCGAGAGTTTGAAGAAGTATGCCTTATGATGAGGATTTCCTAGCTTACCGATGATGCTGTCAGACTTAGATTCATCCCCTTTGCACTTAAGGATATCGCTAAGAAGTGGCTTTATAATCTCCCAGTTAGCTCAATTTCTTCTTGGGATGATTTCGTTAAGGTCTTTCTTAAAAAGTTTTATCCTATCCATAAGACAGCCATTATGAGGAAGAATATAATGCAGTTCAAACAAGAAGCCAATGAACCGTTTTGGAAGTATTTTGAGCGCTTCAAAGACCTAGTAGCCCTGTGTCCCCATCACGGTATAGAAAAATGGCGCCAGTGCCAGATTATCTATGATGGGCTTGATTATCAGACTAAGACGCTCCTTGAAACCATGTGTCAAGGAGAATTCTTAAAGAAGGATGAAGATCAGGGTTGGGATCTTTTTGAGGCCTTAGCAGAAAAGACAATCCAGTGGGAATCATGTACTGAGAAACCTACACCCACAACTTTCATAACTGGTTTACATTCCATAGGATCCTCAATAGCTGCAGAAGCTAAAATAACTCAGTTGATGAAGAGGATTGAATTGCTAGAGTCCAGGGAAAACTCTGCTGTTAATCAGGTCAACCCATCACCTGTGGATAATCCGGGTTGTACCTACTGCCATGATCTGAATCATCTGTTTGAGGAGTGTCCAGTTTATCAAACTCAAATGTTTCAGGAGAGTACGAATGCCGCATACACCAGACACGCTTACAATCCTTACTCCAAAACCTATAATCCGGGATGGCGAAACCATCCGAATTTCTCTTGGAGTCAGTCTGGCCCTGAGCAGCCGAGACAACCATTTCCACAACAATACCCTGCTCAGTCTCATCAACCAACTTACCACCAGAACCCACCAAATGTTCATTCATACTAGAGTCCACCCAGATTCCAGTCATATCAAAATCATGTGCCTTACCAAGCAAATTTTCAGCCCCAGTTTCAGCATCATCCACCACCCAATCCTTCAGACAAGAAAATTTCTGAATTGGAGAAAATGATAGAGACCTTATCTAAGACCCAAGCCGCAATGATGAACAATCAGCAGCAGGATATGAACAAATTGCAAATTCAAATAGGGCAGTTGGCTAACTCTTTGACTGAAAGACAAAAAGGAATGCTACCTAGCCAACCTGTGCCCAATCCCAAAGCCCATTTTCCTCTGCACGAAGTTGAAGACTTGGGACCCATCCAATGCCAAGCCATTCAAATCCTTAGATCTGGGAAACATGTAGATAATAAGGTTTCAAATCATTCTCCCAAATCTGTGCCAATACCACCACTTTCTGTTCCAATCCAGCCTTTGCAAGATAATCCTTCATCAAGCACACAATCATCCACTTCTCAGTCAAAAGGAAAGGAGAAAGTTGATGAGCAAACATATAAGCCTGTTGTCCCATTCCCAAATAGGCTTACAAATCATAAGATGAATGCTCACATGGAGAAGATAAGGGAGATATTTAACCAAGTACAAATCAATGTCCCTCTCTTAGATGCCATTCAACAAGTCCCATCCTACGCCAAGTTTCTGAAAGAAATGTGTACTAAAAAGAGAAAAGCAAATGTCCCTAAAAAAGTCTTTTGGCTTCCAACATAAGTGAACTGCTCAATGGTCCTATCCCTGTGAAGTACAAAGATCCAGGGAGCCCTACCATTTCTTGTATCATAGGGCAGACCACCATAAATAGGGCTTTGCTAGACTTGGGCGCGAGCATCAATCTTCTCCCCTTTTCCGTATATTAGCAGTTAGGGTTAGGCAACCTTCGTCCAACCCAGATGACTATTCAATTGGCTGACCGCTCTGTAAAGATTCCCAAGGGGGAAATTACAGATGTTTTGATACGGGTCGGGGAATTCATTTACCCCGTGGACTTTGTTGTTCTTGAAACACAGCCCGTACAAAATCACAGAGCGCAAACACCTGTCATTCTCGGACGTCCTTTCTTAGCCACCGCGAACGCAATAATTAACTGCCGAAATGGATCAATGCGGTTAACATTCGGAGATATGACGAAAGAGGTGAATGTCTTCCATCTGGGAAGCAGCCAAGGGATGTGGACAATGATTCTTTTGAAGTAAACTTGATTGAGGGATTGACCAGTGAACATGTGGAGGAAATTGAGTATGAGTCTGAAGAGGAGTTTGAGTTGGAGTCGGATGACTTCAACCTGGATCAGATTGTTGGATCAAATGTTGAAAGGACCACTAATTCCACACCTATTCTTCCCTTGCACCATGAGCAACCTGTTATAGATCCGG
Organism: Agave tequilana; assembly: GCA_038442645.1. Lineage (NCBI taxonomy): Eukaryota > Viridiplantae > Streptophyta > Magnoliopsida > Asparagales > Asparagaceae > Agave > Agave tequilana. The sequence continues at coordinate 40,170 of JAVJIF010012595.1, read as the reverse complement.
TCCCTTCTTCTGAGCTTAAGGTTCTTCCCGACCATCTCAAGTACAAGTACTTGGATGAGAAGGAATCCTTTCCTGTAATAATTGCATCCAATCTTACTGAGCAACAAGAAGAGGACCTCTGACTGTGTTAAGGGAAAATAGAGAAGCCATTGGTTGGACCATGGCTGATATCAAGGGGATTAGTCCTTCCATTGTCCAACATAGGATTCACTTGACGGAAGATGCTAAGCCTAAACGAGACCCACAGCGTAGACTTAACCCTATTATGCAAGAAGCTGTTAGATCTGAGATTTTGAAACTATTAGACAATGGGATTATCTATCCCATATCTGATAGTCAATGGGTAAGTCCAGTTCACGCTGTGCCTAAGAAAGCTGGATTTACTGTGGTGGAGAATGAGAATAAAGAATTGATACAAACACGTCTTCTAACGAAGATTCGAGTTTGTATTGATTATAGGAAGTTGAACACCGCCACACGTAAAGACCACTTTCCTCTTCCATTCATCGATCAAATGCTGGAGAGATTGGCGGGACACGAGTATTACTGTTTCCTGGATGGATATTCAGGATATAACCAAATCCCAATCGCTCTCGAGGACCAAGATAAGATTACCTTCACCTGTCCCTTTGGAACATTTGCTTACCGAAGGATGCCCTTCGGTCTCTGTAATGCTCCTGCAACGTTTCAACGTTGCATGTTGAGCCTCTTTTCGGACATGGTGGAGAAATTTTTGGAAATTTTTATGGATGATTTTTCGATCTATGGGGATTCCTTTGAGCAATGCTTGTACCATCTGAAGCTAGTTTTACAACGTTGTATGGAGAAAAACTTGACACTTAATTGGGAAAAGTGTCATTTTATGGTCAAGCAAGGAATTGTACTTGGGCACAAGGTATCAAGAATAGGAATCGAGGTAGACAAGTCCAAAGTGGAAGTCGTAACGAAGCTCACTGAACCGACGTGCTTAAAAGACATTAGATCATTTTTAGGGCACGCCGGTTTCTATAGGCGATTTATTCAAGGGTTTAGCAACATAGCAAGACCCTTGACAAATCTCTTAGGAAAGGATGTACCCTTCATCTTTGATGAGGAATGTCAAAAGTCATGGAAGGAGCTTAAAAGTAGACTTGTCTCTGCACCGATCATTTCTGCACCAGATTGGACCAAGCCTTTTGAGATTATGTGTGATGCCTCTGACTTTGCTATAGGCGCTGTTTTAGGGCAGCGTATTGATAATAGGCAACACGTAATCTATTATGCTAGCAGAACGCTGAATGATGCCCAACTCAATTACACAACTACTGAAAAGGAATTTTTAGCAGTTGTCTTTGCGTTGGAGAAATTTCGTCAATATCTGCTAGGGTCCAGAACTATTATTTTCACTGATCACTCCGCCCTAAAATACTTGATGCAAAAGAAGGATGCTAAGGCAAGACTGATTCGATGGATACTTCTTTTGCAAGAGTTTGATTTGGAAATTAAAGATAAAAAGGGCGTTGAGAACGTGGTAGCAGATCATTTGTCGAGAATCCCAAATGCACCTAAAGAGAGAATACCGATTAACGATGATTTTCCTGACGAGCATATTTTTGAGATATGTGGAGAGCCCTGGTATGCTGATATAGTGAACTACCTTGCTACCAGGCAAATACCTTCTCATTGGTCAGGACAAGAAAAACACCGTTTTCTGCGCCAAATGCGGTTCTTCTTTTGGGATGAACCGTATTTATTCAAATACTGTCCTGACCAAATCATACGTAGATGTCTTCCTGAGGATGAACATCAGAGCGTTTTGACATTCTGTCACAAGTTAGCTTGCGGTGGACATTTTGGTCCACGGAAAACTGCTGAGAAAGTGCTCCAGAGTGGATTCTACTGGCCCACTCTCTTCAAGGATGCATATAATTTCTGCAAGCTTTGTGACAAGTGTCAAATGACGGGTCGTATCACACAAAGAGACATGATGCCCCTCACACCCATCTTGGAAGTCGAAATTTTCGACCTCTGGGGCATCGATTTTATGGGACCCTTTCCTCTGTCCTACGGTAACCAATACATTTTGGTAGCCGTAGATTATGTTTCCAAGTGGGCTGAAGCAATTCCAACACGGACAAATGACAACCATGTTGTCATTAAATTTTTAAGAGAAAACATCATCTCTCGCTTTGGAGCCCCCCGTGCGATAATAAGCGATAATGGGAGTCATTTTTGCAATAGGGCTTTTGAAGCCTTGATGCGTAAATACTCTATCACTCACAAATTATCCACGGCTTATCATCCTCAAACCAACGGGCAAGTTGAAGTAACGAATAGACAGATAAAACTCATTTTAGAGAAAACTGTAGGACAGAACCGTAAGGATTGGTCCATCAAACTCACTGAAGCCTTATGGGCATACAGGACCGCCTACAAAACTGTCCTCGGTATGTCTCCATATCGAGTTATATTTGGAAAACCTTGTCACTTGCCTGTTGAGTTAGAACACCAAGCAATGTGGGCTTTAAAGCAGCTGAATTTAGATTTGGATAAAGCCGGTGTTCTACGGAAGTTGCAGTTATCTGAGCTTGAAGAGTTAAGAAACGAAGTATACGACAACGCTCGGATCACGAAACACAGAACCAAGCTTTTTCACGATAAGTCCATTCACCGCAAGATTTTTGTCGTAGGACAAAAAGTTCTGTTATACAATTCAAGACTCCACCTTTTCCCTGGTAAATTGAGAACCAGGTGGTCAGGGCCATTCATTGTTCACAAAGTTTTTTCCCATGGTGCGATCGAGATTCTTGACCCGAATAATGGCAACAAATTCACTGTGAACGGTCAACGTCTAAAGCCATTCTTTACCACCGATTCTGTGTCACACGAAGTTCACGAATGGGTCTTTGCGACCCAGTTTATTTGTGACAATTCCATCTGTATAGTTTCCCGTGCATTTCCTGAATATCCTTTTGGGACCACACTTGTAAATAATTTTTCTTTTACATTTTTTGTAAATAATAAATAAATAAATAAAAAATATATATATTAGGGAGTTTTTCACAATTTTTCCTAGGATTTTTTCATTTTTTTTTCCTTAAAGTCAACTCCATTTTACACTTCTTTGACCTAGGTTTGTAAATATACTCTTTGACCTAGGGTTAAATTTGGAAACCATTTTTTCCCCTCCTATAAATACTCTTTTTCACCTATCTTCCTCCCTCAAACGAGAACATCCCCTCAGATCTGAAATATTCCTTCAACAGCCGACCTCCACCAAAATTCTGCTCCCCAGTTTTCTTTACTCTGCCGCGCTCTGCCGCAGCTCCGCCGCCGTTCTGACACTTCAGGAGCGCCGGAAGAGTTCAGGCCGACTGACTTCTTTCCCTGGAGACAGACACAGACCCATTCTTTCCGCAGCTGTCTCTGGTGCCTTCTGCACACCTGTCTTTCAATTTCCCCCCACGAAATCCCGGGGTGGTTTGATCTCTTGTCCCTTGGTTCCTTTGCTCTAATTTTTACTGTTATTTATGGCCCCTAGTTTGTTTGTGAGAGGGATTTCTCTAAACTTTTGAATGATCAAGGGGGATATGGGCTTATATTTGTAGATCTAATACGTGCGTGGAATTGGTATTCCTTAGTTTATAATAACAATGACAATGATGCCTACTATTGCCCTGAATTGGTCACCACATTTTACAACACATTGGATCATGCATCTGTTAATCATAACACACAACAATTCACAGTTCATATGCCATTAGGTGACATCTTTGTCACCATTCCACTCATTGCTGAAATCACCGATGTCCCCATTCATCCCCATCATACTGACCCTTTGCCACTGGTTGATTACATGCCCATCATGGGGGTCCGCTGCACAGAGCAGGACCGTGGGCTCAAAGCCCAATCCACGTTTCGAAATGTACATTGCATTGGACGTTGGCTCCAACGCAATATTTTTGGACTTGATCATACCACGACTTTCAACAGACCCGTGTTACAAATCATCCATGATTTAATAACTCATAGACACACGGTTTGTTTGAATAGGGCCATTTTTCATGCCATACTTGATAATTCCTCCCGTACTCGGGGTGCAAAGTATTCTCATCCAGTCTTGATTACACGTCTATGTAAAAACTTCATACCATACGATGTATTTGACTCCTTTCCCCGAGTGTATGTTGTAGCAGAGAGACCCAATAGCTCCTACACTGGTTGCTTACACGCCCTCTGGACACCTAGTGCCCAGCCTGAGGATATTCCTGTGGAGTCCTCTTCGGAGGAAAGCTTAGAGGAGGTAGATGAGCCCCAATTCTGGACACAGGATCCCCCCACAGAATCACGAGCCTTCATGTCCGCCGTATGGCACGGCATGAAGAAGATCTTTAGAGGGCAAGTTCGTCTGCGAAAGAAGGTCGAGGAGAATTCCTCTCGTTTGGACAGTATAGAGGCAGCATTGAGACGATCACAGTCTGCTGGACCAAGCACCACAGCTGGTCCAAAAAGACAGAGGGGATGATTTTTATCCTTTACCTATTTTCATGCATATTCTTATCTTGCATACATTGGGGACAATGCATGAGATAGGTATGGGGGGGTAGATGCTAACATAGGATTTTTCATTTTCTTTTTAGGCCTTTTTATTTTTAGGATTTTCAGTTTCTTTTTAGGTTTTCTCTTTAGATTTTACCTTTCTTTGTAGATTTTCTACTTTCTTGTTAGATTTTATTTTCTTTTAGAAAAATAAAAAAATATAAAAAAATATATATATATATAAAAAAAAAGAAGAAATTCTTTGATCCATGTTTAAAGAATCAAACTTGAAATTTAGGGATTAAGGAAGCTCTAAATTAAGATTTCTAATTATAAGTTGAAAAGAGGAGCTTTGTTAGATTTTTAGGTTAAGTAATAAAGGATTAGAAAAATTACTAGATTTTAATTCTTTCTTTAGATATAAACATTAAACATATTGAAGGATTAATCAAAGACTTTGTGATTTTATTTACATATATATATAAAAAAATATATATAAAAGAAAAAAAAAAGATGTACATAAATAAATAATAAATACTTAGCCACTGACTAAGCTGGTTAGCCGTGCCTCAAGAAGCATTGCCGATCACGCCTAAAGGTGGTTAAGTCCTTAAATTCCTTCGTGGCCTTTTTTACTCGAGACCTTAAACTCGAGGGATGTTTTCTCATCTGGTGCCCTAAGACCGTCTGGTTTGGGAGTCATCGGTTAAAGGCTCGCTATAAGGGTAAACTAGAAAGCCTAAGGATGCTAAGGAAATGTAAATAAATAAACATTGTAAATAAAAAAAAAAGAAAAAAAAATATTATATATATAAGTAAATAAATGAACTTAGTCTAAGAAAGATCCTTCATATTTATAGATGTATATATCCTAGGATTGATTCAGAATCCGGTTTTTGATCTTTTTCCTAAAATCTTAACCTAAACTGAAAACAAAACTCCAATTAGACACTTATAAGAGGAATGAAGAGTTTAGGGTAACCTGAAACCTATAGCTCAAGTTAGAATCTTTAAAACATGGTTCAAAAATTTCACTAACCCTTTTATTTTTTCTTTATGGATTTTGTGGGTGCAATCCGCTGAAAACCCTCAGGAGACAACACTCTTCCTCTAGGGTAACCTAGAGGTTTAACGGCTTGTTGCACATGCTCAGTGCAATCGTGTCACCTACGAAAGTGGTGTAATAAACTAGTTAGGATTTTCTTTTTCTTTCTTTTTCTTTTCTTGTTTTGCTCGAGGACGAGCAAAAGCTAGGTATGGGGGTGTGATTGTTATACATATTTGCATATTTTACCGCTTCCATACCATGCATATTGTATATAAAAATGTGATTTTTAATCCTTTTCTCTCTATTTTTGCAGGTCCACAACCTAAAAGAGAAAAGCCCAAAATCTCTTTAATTAGCAATAATTAAAGAGATTTAATCCAAAGCCCAAAAGAGCCCAAGTTTGAATTCAGAATCAAAGGAGATCCACGCGCCAACTCAACGTTCTAGAAAGACACGTGGCTAACAAACTTGTAACAACTTCACAACAGAAAGTTGTTAGCCAACCGTCTCCAAACGGCCGCGCCTTGCCGCGCGCGCGCGGCAGTATCTGGGCCGTTGAGCCCCGGATTTCTCTCCAACGATCTGGGTTCTGGAGGCTTCTCACTGAAGGCAATAAATAGAGGACCAGGGTCTGCGTGAGCGCAAGAGAGAAGAGAGAGGAGAGAACTAGGGAATTCTTGTATTTTGTTTTAGTCTTCACCTAGGTTTTAGTCTCCATCTTCTTCCTCCTAGAGATTTTGACAAAGAGAGAGAGTGAGTGCTGTTGAAAGCTTGTATTCATGGAGGTGACATACTTGTAACAAGGGTTAATCAAAGCTTCGTCTTCTCTTTGCAAGCTCTAGTACGTTTTACTTTGCATCGCTTTACTTGCTTTACTTTACTTGCATTTTTTTCATTGCTTTACTTCTTCTTTGCTTTACATCATGAATTCTAGCTTTGTTACTTGTGTAATGGAGAGCTAAATTTCTATTGCATGGCTAGCTAACAAACTTACCTAGCTAACTTCTATCTCTTTGGATGATTGCTTATCTTTATACTTGCATTGTGAGAGTTTCTTTTACTTACCAAGGAAGTAGAGTTGCTTTCCCTTGGTCAAATGCTTGTACAAACTCCATATGACTCATGTGTGCCTCATTTAGAGCCTTGTCTAGAACAAGAGCCTTGATGGAACATGGAGATGGATCACCAAACATGTGCTACTTGTGTAGTAAGAACAACTTCTTTACTTTAAGCTAATTTGTTGTTATGTCTTGAATGTTCAAATGAATGTTGATTCTTCTAACTTAGCATTCCTTGAGTACCAATCCTAGAGTTCATCATTGAACATCTATCTAGAGAGCTAATGAATCAATATGAGGCTTCAAGCTAAGAACTAAAGGAACACTCATCTTCAAGAACGGTAAAGTACTTGAACAAACAAGCAAGTTATATCTATTGCCAATAAATCAATATGAGGCAATCAAGCATCACCATTGAGTTTAGCAAGTTAGCAATGAGGTAAAGTTAGCTAGCCATGTACTTTCTTATCCAAAGTTTTCCAACACTTTCTTTACTAGCTTTTCTCTCTTCGCAACACACTTCACCCAAGTTCTTTTGATTTCTTTTTCCATAATGCACAAATCCATCACTTCTTTTCATGTTGCTTCTTTCATTTGTGTAAATACATAGAAGACATTTCGTTTTTCATTTCTTCACTCCATACCGTAACGCTTCTATCGCTAGCTCTCCCGGAGAATCGACCCGGTATAGCCATTGCTATAGCGGAGATTGGAAAGGGTATATTGATCTTTGAATACATTTGTGGAGTAAACGAGCACCAAGGTTAACTCTAAACCTTTCTTCTTTAATTGAATACTTGTGTAATAACTCTACATCACTCTTCCCCAATCAACACACGGTTGAATTCTTCTTTGGTTAAGGCACAGACTAAAGCATTCATCGCTTTGGCATCAAGGTTCGCATTCTTCTTTTGATCATCACTCCAAGCGGTGTAGTTGGTTGTTGGTTTAGTGTACGCTGCTTCTACTATATTCTATAGTTCGTAGTTGATTGATTGCAAGTAGATCTTCATTCTACACTTTCAATAGTTGTAGTTCGATCCATCGAATAGCGGTGGACGTTGTGTAGAATGTCCTTCTTTGAATTGTGATGAAGGAAACTCCGTTGCCATCCTTGTATGTTGTTGACTGGGTATGCAGGGCTTGTATGCCGGGCCGTGCTCTGATACCAATTGTTGGTCCCGAGATGATGCCAATTGTAGGATCTACTATACACGTCAACACTCAAACAAAGATTTTAGCATTACAGAAATAAAGTACTTACAATAAAAGGAAATTAAATCTCAGAAAGTAAAGCAAACGCAAACACAAGAGATTTATCCTGGTTCGGTCCTCGTGACCTACATCCAGTCTCCAAGCCACCCGCTTGAGATTTTACTTTATCTTTTGACTTTGTACACCCAAAATCAACACCTTTCACACCACTTGACAAATCCCCTTTGCCAAATGTGTACAACTCTTCTTACAACTAAGAAGACCACAACACCTTGTACAAACTCTCTTCAACCCGAAGATTCTCTTGTACAATGCTCCTCTTTGAGTGATTACAAATGATCCTATAATCCTTGAATCTGTATGTGATCGTAGACAAGGGCTATTATAGGTGGACTTTTAGAAATCTTCACAATAGAGTAGGAATTGGTGAAGAAACAGAAAGTGAAAACAAGTTTTCAGAAAACCAGAATTTTGAACAGAGTTTTTTGTCAGAAAACTTTTTATTTTGATTGGTATTTTTAGCCTAAGATAACATACCTATTTATAACTGAAACCCATAGTCAGTTAGGGTAGTTATCAGGTCAATTTTGAATATTGAAACGTTGGATAACGTTGGATAAAACACCAAAAAATAGAAACTATCCAACAGTCAGAAACTGCCATTAGTCGACTAGGGGTAGGGGGTTAGTCGACTATGTTGGGCAATTTACACTGGGTTCGTCGACTACAAAATGGGCCAAGTCGACTAGGTCAAAATTGAATCAAAGGACAAGTTTTGGAAACTGAAACTAGTCGACCAGAATAATGTATAAGTCGACTACATCAGGTTATTAGTCGACTATATTGTTAAGTCGACTGATAGTGACAAACAGAGAGTTGACATATTTGCAGGACAAAAGTTAGTCGACTAGGAAAAATGTCAAGTCGACTATACCAAGTATAAGTCGACTACTAAGAGGTATAAGTCGACTAATATGGCTATGATGTGTGTGTGTGTGTTTTAAGGTTTTTAACATAGTATTAATCATTACAATACACATCAATAGCAACTCTCTTTGGGAAGTCTTGATCATGTAGAACTCTTGAATAAGCTTGTAAGATAGAGCTCCATTGAAATGGCTTCACAAATGTATCATCAAAAGCAAGTTCCAACAGGTTTTTGGGGAGAAGGATTTTTGATTTATGCATGTTTATCTCCTTGTTTATGCATATATATATTTGTTAAGTTTTATGCACTTTATTGAATATCTTATTGTTTATTGGTATGCATGAGTTAAGGGGGAGCTTCTATGAAACTTATCTTTAATCCATGCATATATAACTCCATGAGTTTTGTCATCATCAAAAGGGGGAGATTGTTGGCCCAGAAGCCCATCACTCTAGTTTTGATGATGATTAACTCATGTAGTTATAATACTAATGATCTTGTGTTTAATTAGTCTCAGATATTTGATCAAGATCTTAGTTGGTGTTTAGTTTCAACAAAGGATTTAAAGTCAAGTTTTGGAGCTAGTACATGTTGCTTCAAGAGCTCGCGCATCAAGATCGCATCAAGTACTCAAGATGAGTCTAGCTCATTAGATCAAAGTTTGGACCAAGTCAAGAAGGAGAAGAAGATTTTCAAGAGAAGATTTTCAGAAGACTTGTGTCGGGTTTTGTAAGTATCAAGATTTTGTTTTTAGATAAAATGTAAAGGATCGATTAGTTGGTGGATTGCTCAAATTCAAGTACACTCACACACAAGATTTATATGTGTTTCATAAAAGAGTTTTTGTTTTAGAAAATACCGTTTTGATTTTTAAGCTTCAAAATATATATGTGTTTTATCAAAACTATTTTAGAGCTTATTGTCAAAAACATAGATACTTTTTCATATATGTGCAGTGGATCTTATCCATACACGCTAAGCTTCAAAAGAATTTAAAATATCTTTGTTTTTATATTTGGAGAAGTTTTGAAAAATCGATTTTGAAAAATACAGATTTTTATGTAAGCAAAAATTTCTATATTACAAAAAAAGTTCAAAAAATTTGTAATATGTTTTGATTTTAATCAAATATGTTTGTATATCAAAGTATATTAATGAACTTATTTTTGTAGAATTTATGATATTTTATGGGATTTTATTGAAGGTAAAAAGACCAAGTTTTCATCCCTAAAAATGTTGGATCTGGCTTTCTGCCGGTCGACCGGACGGTCGATCGAAACAGAAGTCGGTCGACCGCTCTGGTACCCGATGTGCACAGACGTGCACAGCAATGGGCCGGTCGACTGCCAGAGAGCTTCTGCTCTCTGTAAATGACCCCGATCGACCGGGCGGTCCACCGCTAGATCATAGCCCAGTTTTCAGTCGATCGACCGGTCGACCGCTTTTCTCAACAGTCAGAAATTCGACCGTTGGCGGTCGACCGATAGTAGAGTTTTCTGCTGAGTTGGACCCTAACGGGTAGTTTTTGGAGCCTATTTATATGGGACTATTTTGGACTATTTTAATAAGATTTGAAGTAGGTTTTCAAGTAGTTTTTCCTACATTTCTAAGTGTTTATCTCCACTTGTTTTAGAGCTAAACTTCCATATCAAAAGGAGAGTTTTTCAAGAGTGTTTTGGAAAAGAGATTTCTTGAGTTTTTCATCACAAATCCATCCAAGTTTTTTTTCACACATACTTGAGCTTTCCACTGTCATATCTATCCTATAGGAGAGTTGTTGTGAGAGTGTTTTAGGTGATCAAAGTGTTAAGATCACCAAAGTGTTCTATCTTGTATTTGAGGAGACGAACTTGTGGGTTTGTATTGTTTCGAGTTCTTGTGGGAGCTCGGTGTAGAGGTGCGGCCTCGGCAATCTAGTGTGCTTGCGTGTGTTGTTCTTGCGGGAATAAGTGAGGGGACTAGTGAGTCTAAAGAGTTCTAGTGTGAACTCCTTGTAGGTGTTGTGGCACCGAGTGATCCGGTGGGATCGATTCTAGTGAAAATCCTTCATAGTGTTGAAGGCGGGAACGTAGAGCAAGGGTGCTCGAATCTCGAAATAAATCTCCCGTGTTTGCGATTGCTCTCTCTCTATCTCTCACTTGTGTTTATATCTTGCAAGCTTACATAGCTTATACCTTTATATGCCTGATATATATTGTGTTAAATTGTTATATGCTTGGGGATTGTTTGCTCACACTTGTATCAACCAAGAGAGCCATAGCGGCACCTCAACTCTTATTTAGAGGAATCTTGAGGAGATAGTTCAGAGCCCTTCACCGGGAATTCGGCTACACTCTTGTGTTATACTTAGTGTGTTTAGCATAATAGTTTTTAGTTTGCTTAAATAGTTTTTAATTCTGTATTAATTCATCATTAGATTAGCTTATCACCTATTCACCCCACTCTAGGTAATCTACACCATCTTGATACGGACTGTACCCATCCCTTCTATATTACACGGATGATCATCACCCATGACAGCAGAACGTCCATCTAGCTTCTCAAAGCTAGAAAACCAGTCCTTGTTCGGTCACACATGATAGGCAGCTCCTGTATCTAAGATCCACTCAACATTATCTTAGTAACTAACAGTAGGAGTAGTAACAGAGAAAGAGAATACCGATGAGTTTGAATCTGATCCATCCGCCTGTGAAGTACTGGCATGAGTACTGACCACCTTTGCAAATTTACCACAATCATCGGCTCCTTCTTCTTACCTTTGGCCTTCGGACAATCAACTTTCCAGTACCCTAGCTCCATGCATAAGGCACACTAATTCCTCTTCAGATCTTTGAAGCTTGATCTGGACTTCGATCTTCCCTAATCACCTCTGCCCTTCAGATGGGAACTCCTGCCTTTTACCGCCAATGCCTCTGCTGTTGTGCTCCCAGAAGAAGATGTTGGCCCAAAGGCCCATCACTCTAGTTTTGATGATGATTAACTCATGAAGTTATGTTTACTAATGATCTTGTGTTTAATTAGTGACAGATTCATTATCAAGATCTTAGTAGGTGCATAGCTCAACAAAGGATAAAATGTCAAGATTTGGAGCTAGCACGGTGTGATCCAAGGAGCTTTTGGATCAAGCTTGGACCAAGTCAAGAAGATGAGAAGACTTCAAGAAGATGAAGACTTGTGTCTAGGTATAAGATTTTGTTTTTTGTTTTAGTTAAAAATGTAAAGGATAGAATAGTTGGTGGATTGCTCAAGTATATATATCACACACACACTCTTGGTTTAATTGTCTTTTCATAAAAGAATTTCAGTTTAGAAAAGACTTTCATTTTGGAAAAATACGATGTTTGGTTTTTGGTATTTCTTATGAACATGTCTTAACCAAAACCATATTTAGAGCTTAATGTCAAAAACATAGATATTTCATCTTAATTGTGTAGTGGATCATATCCATACACACTATGCTTTAATGAATTCAAAATATCTTGTTTTTGTATCATGAAAAAGTTTGAAAAACAAGTTTTAGAAAAATACTAGTTTTCAATTGAGCCAATATTTTCAACTTACAAAAATAGTCCAAATATTTTATAACATGCCTTGATTTTGTGCAAACATGTTTGTTTATCAAAGTATATTGGTAAAACTATTTTTGTAGATTTTTACGTATTTTATGGGATTTTTATATGAGCCAAAAGACTTAGTTTTAAATCCCAGAAAAACTGTTTTCAGGCTTCAGATAGTCGACTTACTACCTTGCTAGTCGACTAACTCTGAAGTCGGTCGACCGGCTCGGGTCGACCGACGTGCACGCCTTGACCTGGCAAATGGCCGGTCGACCGACCGAGTCGACCGGAACTGAGAGCAGTGCTCTCTGTTCTTTTGGGTCGACCGGGGCGGCCGACCGGAGGCTCCAACGGTCGGATTCTTGACCGTTGGCGGTCGACCGGGCGGTCGACCGGCAGGTCTGACAGACCCCAACGGCTAGTTTTTGACAGCCTATATATTTGGGGGTTTGGTCATTGTTTTCAACAAGATTTTGGAGAAGTTTTAGAGCCAGTTTTTCCTACTCCTTTCAGAGGTTTTTCTCCACAAAATTTAGAGCCAATACTTCCAATTCAAAGGAGAGTTTTTATCAAGAGTGTTAAAGTGATTCTTTGAGTTTTCCTCCACCATTCTCTTCCTAGTTTTTCTCACACAAACACTTGAGAATCCATTGATTATTCAATCCTTAGGAGTGTTGTAGTGAGAGCTTTTATTGGTGATCAAGTGTTTAGATCACCAGGAGATCTTTGTTTGTTTCTTGAGGAGGCGAACGTGTGTGTCCGCGGTGTTTCGAGTTCGGGTGCGAACTTGTTGTTTGAGATGCGGCCTCGGCGAGCTTGTGGGGCTTGCGTGTGTACGGACTAGGGAGTCCGAGAGTTGTAGGTGTTGCGGCACCGGGTGATCCAGTGGGATCGTTTTTAGTGGAAATCCTTCGTGTGTCGAAGGCGGGGATGTAGAGCAAGGGTGCTCGAACCTCGAAACAAATCCCTTGTGTTTGCGATTGCTCACTCTCTCTCTCTTTGTCTCTTGTTATATCTTGCATGCTTTATTGTCTATCTTTATATGCTTGATATATTCATTGTGCTCATATTGTATACTTGCTTGGATTGTTTGCTAACACTTGTATTCAACCAAGAGAGCCAACGCGGCACCTCAACCCATTCAAGGGGAATCTAGAGGAGTTTGTCCAGAGCCCTTCACGGGAAATTCGGCAACACTCTTGTGTTATACGTGGTGTTTAGTGTAAGAATTTAGTTTAGGTCATAATTGTTTTTAGCTTCCGCATTATTTGGTATTAAGTGACCATTAGATTAGCCATCACCTATTCACCCCCCCTCTAGGTGAACTTACAATTGGTATCAGAGCTAGTGCTCTTGATTTGGGTCTAACAACCTTGAGTTAAAGATCCTACTTTTAGGCTAATCACATTATTTGTACACACACCATGGACTTCATGTCACCACCCACCTTTAACATTCTTAACATCCAAATTTGGAAGGTTAAGATGTCTTTGTACCTCAAGGCCCTAGGCATTCATGTTTATCTTGCCACTACTAATAATGCATATTGTTTAGATGGTAAGAATTTTGAGGCTAACTCAAAAGCCCTTAATGCTTTAAAGTCTACCCTAGATGATGTTTATTTATCTAGAGTTGCTAATATTGATTCGGCTTTTGTAGTTTGGAACACCCTCCTCTCCCTTGGCGAAAATGATAAATACTATGCGGGGAGTGACTCGGATGTTGGAAGTTACGTCTCCAACAAGTGCTATATGGTCCAAGGGGATAACCCCCTTGAGGTAACTACCGAATCCGAGGTAGATGAGGATAATAACATGTCATATGAAGAGTTTTCTACATTTTGTCAATTATTGCTTGAAAAATATGACATGATTAAGAAAGATAATAAAAATTTGAAAAAGAATTTTGATTGCATGCATAAGGAAAATGATTCATTTAGAAGTAGCATTGCATGTTTAGAAAAAGAAAATAAAGATTTGAAAAATGAGAATGTTTCCCTTATGTCTAAATTAAATGATTTGTGTGAAGGGAACACTATTTGAAAGATAAAATTATTTTGGTGGAAACTCAAAAGGAAATTGTTTTTCAAGAAAATAACTCTTTAAAAAGAAAAATTTGTGAAAAAGAAAAAGAAAAAGTTTGTAAAAAGAATAAGAAAAATGATTCTATATCTCACCATGCTTTACATGCCACCACTAGTGAGATTAATGTTTTAAAAAATAAAATGAATAATTTGAGCTCTACCTTGAGCTCTTGTGCATTTAATCATTCTAGGTTGGAGTCTTTGTTTTCAAAGAAACATACTCCACACACTCATGCACATCATGATCATGCATTTGCTTATGTTGCACGTCACGATCATACATATTCACATAAGCATCCTAAGGTGTACATATGTACACATTGTGGCCGCAAAGGCCATTTAGCAAAATTTTGTTATGACAAGTTGCATCATATTAATTTTGCTAATAAAAATGTTTCAAAGTTTGTCAAGGAACCCAAAAATTTGTTAATAAGAATGTTCCTTATAAGACTAACCCCAAAGGAACCAAGAAAATATGGGTATCAAAACCCCCACCCCATGTTTTTGATGTAGGTGAGGGATCTCTCAAGACATGAGAGACTTGGTGTCTTGATGGTGGATGCAAATGGATATGATGGGCACACTTATTGATGCATCGCTATCAAGGAGATTTTGGTGGGAAAGACCACCATGGTTGGAGCTTTGGAGTTGGTAACAATCTCTAAACTTCCATTTATTTATGTTCATGCTTGTTCATTCATGATATTTTTAGCATGTTCATGTTTTATGTCTTTATGTGCTTCATGTGGTAATAACATGCTTAGACGTAGTTTTTATCAAAACTTGTATTATACATGTACTAATAGTGAGCTACATTTGATTTATATGTATTTGCTCTTCATGCTCATTTGTACCCACTATATGCACATGTATAGGCTAGTTTTGATGATTCTCTCATTTATACATGCTTTGCCAATTTTATGATTTTACTTCATGTATATGTATTTTTAATTCAAATCTAATAAATATACATGTTTACCCGTGAGTCTCTTGCCTTCATGCAAACATTATTAATAGACTCTTTTATGTTTGTGATATGTATGTGTATTGTTAGGATTGGATAAATCATACATATACCTTGAAGTTTACTTTAAGATGAAAAATAAAATTTTCATGATTTGTTTTTAATGAAAATAAAATTTCATGTCTTGTCTAAAAATGAGATTCATGTTTGATTGAGCTTCATTGTCTATTTTCATGAAAATGCCATTTACATAACCTTTGAACACTCATCTTTTACTTTTCAAGATAATTTTGAGCTTTATGGACTATGAGTGCTTGAACTTTTATGTATTTAGTATAATTCATGAAAAACATATGATTTCATCTTTAACTAGTTTTTCAAAAACTAATTTAAACTAGTTATTTATTCTTCTATGAGATATACACTTGATCTTACTTTGTGTCAATTGATATCATTGGATCCTTTTAATTGGTATCAATATGATTATTTTTTGTATATACTCATGTTTTGATTATATGTATGTATGCCTTCAAATTCAAATTATATCAATTTCTATTGGTATTCTCTTTTCATACATATATGTGTTATTTGTGCTTAGTTAAAATTGTCTTACATATTTAAAGCACAAAGGTTATTAATGCTAAGCTAAATTCAAATCTTATTTTTTCAAGCTTATGCATTAGTTTTTAAATTGGTATCAATGTGGTTGATCATTACTTTACTATTGATCACTATTTTACAATTGATCATTTTCAAAATTGATATCAAAATTCAAAATTTGTTTTATCAAGAAAATTCAAAATTTTGTTTGATAAGAAAAATTCAAAATTTTTGATTTGTATTTCCTATATGCAAGGAGAGCTTAACATCTCTCTTACATATAGATTCATGTTGAGTATATTATAAATTGAGGAGCTTGACAACTCTTCTTTATATGATATACGTGTGTAGGGGGAGCTTCACATCTCCTCTTATGCATTACATAATATGTGTTATGTGAGTTAGGGCTTGTCATCCTTCTTCATGTAATGCATATGTGTAGGGAAGTTAACTTAGCGTCTTCCTCTTCATGAATGTATATCGCATATAACCCTTATTGATCGATTTGTTTTACCACTTCCTTGGTTCTTTATTTCGGACAAAAAGGGGGAGAAAAATTTGATGATTTTGTTTTACTTTAACCCCTTGTTGATGATTGACAAAAAGGGGGAGAAGAATTTGAGGTTTATATGCATGTTTGAGTAAGATTTATGTTTATGCATATATGTTTTTGTTTTGTAAATAGGAGAAAAAGATTTGATTTGTTTTATCTCCATACATTTGCATACATATTTATGAGCTTCATTGCCATATATTATTATTTATGTCTATGCATGAGTTAAGGGGGAGCTTCTTTGAAGCTTTACTTTAGTCCATGCATATATAACTTCATGAGTTTTGTCATCATCAAAAAGGGGGAGATTGTTGGCCCAAAGGCCCATCACTCTAGTTTGATGATGATTAACTCATGAAGTTATGTTTACTAATGATCTTGTGTTTAATTAGTGACAGATTCATTATCAAGATCTTAGTAGGTGCATAGCTCAACAAGGATAAAATGTCAAGATTTGGAGCTAGCACGGTGTGATCCAAGGAGCTTTTGGATCAAGCTTGGACCAAGTCAAGAAGATGAGAAGACTTCAAGAAGATGAAGACTTGTGTCTAGGTATAAGATTTTGTTTTTTGTTTTAGTTAAAAATGTAAAGGATAGAATAGTTGGTGGATTGCTCAAGTATATATATCACACACACTCTTGGTTTAATTGTCTTTTCATAAAAGAATTTTCAGTTTAGAAAAGACTTTCATTTTGGAAAAATACGATGTTTGGTTTTTGGTATTTCTTATGAACATGTCTTAACCAAAACCATATTTAGAGCTTAATGTCAAAAACATAGATATTTCATCTTAATTGTATAGTGGATCATATCCATACACACTATGCTTTAATGAATTCAAAATATCTTGTTTTTGTATCATGAAGAAGTTTGGAAAACAAGTTTTAGAAAAACACTAGTTTTCAATTGAGCCAATATTTCCAACTTACAAAAATAGTCCAAATATTTTATAACATGCCTTGATTTTGTGCAAGCATGTTTGTTTATCAAAGTATATTGGTAAAACTATTTTTGTAGATTTTTATGTATTTTATGGGATTTTTATATGAGCCAAAAGACTTAGTTTTAAATCCCAGAAAAACTGTTTTCAGGCTTCAGATAGTCGACTTACTAACCTTGCTAGTCGACTAACTCTGAAGTCGGTCGACCGGCTCGGGTCGACCGACGTGCACGCCTTGACCTGACAGATGGCCGGTCGACCGACCGAGTCGACCGGAACTGAGAGCAGTGCTCTCTGTTCTTTTGGGTCGACCGGGGCGGCCGACCGGGGGCTCCAACGGTCGGATTCTTGACCGTTGGCGGTCGACGGCAGGTCTGACAGACCCCAACGGCTAGTTTTTGACAGCCTATATATTTGGGGGTTTGGTCATTGTTTTCAACAAGATTTTGGAGAAGTTTTAGAGCCAGTTTTTTCTACTCCTTTCAGAGGTTTTTCTCCACAAAATTTAGAGCCAATACTTCCAATTAAAAGGAGAGTTTTTATCAAGAGTGTTAAAGTGATTCTTTGAGTTTTCCTCCACCATTCTCTTCCTAGTTTTTTCTCACACAAACACTTGAGCATCCATTGATTATTCAATCCTTAGGAGTGTTGTAGTGAGAGCTTTTATTGGTGATCAAAGTGTTTAGATCACCAGGAGATCTTTGTTTGTTTCTTGAGGAGGCGGACGTGTGTGTCCGCGGTGTTTCGAGTTCGGGTGCGAACTTGTTGTTTGAGGTGCGGCCTCGGCGAGCTTGTTGGGCTTGCGTGTGTACGGACTAGGGAGTCCGAGAGTTGTAGGTGTTGCGGCACCGGGTGATCCAGTGGGATCGTTTTAGTGGAAATCCTTCGTGTGTCGAAGGCGGGGATGTAGAGCAAGGGTGCTCGAACCTCGAAACAAATCCCTTGTGTTTGCGATTGCTCACTCTCTCTCTCTCTCTTTGTCTCTTGTTATATCTTGCATGCTTTATTGTCTATCTTTATATGCTTGATATATTCATTGTGCTCATATTGTATACTTGCTTGGATTTTTTGCTAACACTTGTATTCAACCAAGAGAGCCAACGCGGCACCTCAACCCATTCAAGGGAATCTAGAGGAGTTTGTCCAGAGCCCTTCACGGAGAATTCGGCAACACTCTTGTGTTATACGTGGTGTTTAGTGTAAGAATTTAGTTTAGGTCATAATTTTTTTTAGCTTCCGCATTATTTGGCATTAAGTGACCATTAGATTAGCCATCACCTATTCACCCCCCCTCTAGGTGAACTTACAGAAGACAGTCTGTCCTGCCTCCTTACTTCATAATTCACAAGTGCAGCAGACACCTAGCTATAGTTAAGGGATTTTCTTCCATTGATCAATGTAAGAGTAAAGGTCTCATACTCTTCTACAGGAAGAGAGTTCAATAGAATTACTGTCTTATCCTCTTCATCGATCTTCACATCCACGTTAACTAGGTCAATAAGAAGTTTTGTGTAGCTATTCATGTGTTCGTCAATGGAGCATCCTCTCTGCATTTGAAAACAATAAAGTTTACTCTTCAACTGCAACCGCGATTCGACGCTTTTCGTCAGATACTTCTTCTCCAGGATCTCCCACAGCTGCCTCGTAGATGTTTCATGCAACACATTATACTTGATGTCTTGTGTCAGACAGACCTGATCAAGCCACACGCGTTCTGTTTATCTTGTCCCAATCTTCTTCAGTAGTTAAATCGCGTTTCTTCTCCAACCGTAGAGTTCCTTCGAGATTTGATGCCGTCAATGCATCAATCACCTCACACCTCCACATACTAAAGTTGTTCCTGCCGTCGAACTTCACCACATCAATCCTCAACGGATGTGGATATACGAATTTCCCCGATGATGTACTTTCTCCAGCCATCTTCTCAACTGATTCCTCAATAATGCGGAAAGCAAACGGAGTTAGATAAAACAAATTAGATAAAGATAGGATCTTTACCTCCACGTGAAACCCTTGAAGAGTTTCGAAGTAATCTACTTCTCCGAATTGATTCCTCGAGCAATCCACACGCTGTTTTGAGATCGATACACGATCCCAAAAACAGTCCCAAATGCTGCTTCGAGATCGACACACGATCTCCGCCTAACAACAACTGATGCCCTTGGAATCAACACACGATCCCACGACGAACTTAAGATGCTCTGATACCACTTATTGCGCGCGCCCTGTCAACAACCTCTCTGAGGAATCCACCAACCAAATGGAGACAGATGCAGCCGGAGAAATGCCCACACGACGAGAACAGAGAAACAGTAGAGAAAAGCAAATCTACACAGTATTTAATGAGGTTCGACAATTTGCCTACATCCTTGGGGCAAGGGAGAGAGAGAGACTTTATTGATTCAACAATCAATACAAAGCAATACAGGAGGAATTTCTAGGGGATTTTCAGGGATACAATACATGAGGGCTTTAGCCCTTATTTATAACCATAGAGTCTTAGGGATTTGGGAAACCTTGATTGGATTCGACCCCAAATAGGAAAGGAATCCGAATGTAGAAAGGACAGCAGAATACGTCGGCCGATCGACATACCCTTGTGCCCGGTCGATCGGCCCGGTCGACCGGCACCAACAGAGAGCAACACCTTTCAGTCGGTCGACCGGGCGGTCGACCGCTCCTTATCCGTGCACGTCGTACACACCGGTCGACTGGGCGGTCGACCGGCCTTGTCCACCGGTCGACCGGGATCTATCCTGGCCTGCTGCATGTGTCGTTCTTACTCCCTTTAATTTTCGGTCTCTATGTTATCTCCCTCTATCTCTTCTCCCCCTTTGCAGAACATGCACAAATTTGAAAGTTTTGATTTTTGAATTATCATATCTATTACACTGCGTAATGCATGAAAATTTTTGTTTATTTATTTTATATTACACTCCACACTGATAAAAAATTCTACGTCCGCCACTAACAACGCGTTCTCACACCAAACTGATGGATATAACACGCATCCAGCTATTCGATGCCGACGCCTTCGCGTTTCAGAGATTTTCTCGACGATTCTAACCCATCTCATTCATTTGTGGATCATTTCATGGCTCCCACCTCTTGGGGAAACCATTCGCTTGTGCATGCATCCATTTAACAATCTGGGCTCCATATAAAATTAATGACGTATGCCCCGCTAATCTTCAATCATCACTAATCAAGATCTTTACATTTGAGCTGCCAACGTGCGTGTACCACGTGGTGTCCTCCATCGACGAACACGGCGGCAACACCGCCAAAATTTAACTAGACCGCCAGTCCACTGCACCGCCCACCATCCTTTTTAACGGATCCGGCCTCCCCCCAGGCTGGCTCTCCCTCCAATTACCCGCTCGTGCACCCATTAATTCCATCTCATCCTTTCTCTCCCCTTTAAATTCGAAGCAAATAACAAACAACAAACCAAGCAAAAAGGCAATAAAAATGGTGGCCGGATTCAGCCGCTCCTTCTCTCTTACCGGGTCTCCCCGCCTCAAAACCCGACCACCCGCTCCACGGAAATCGTACCACGCCCGATCCGTTAGTCTCCCCTGCCGCTCCCACCCTCTCGTCGCCCAACTCGAAGACGAGATCCGATCCGTTAAGTCCTGGCAAGAGTCACAACCCGAACCCGAATCCAAATGCGCCTCCGCTTCTTGGATCTGTGACGGCCTGTCCCGCCTCGAGCTCCTCCACGCCTCCCTCAACGACCTCATCAACCTTCCTCAGAGCCAAGATTCCATCCGTCGCGGATCCGGATCCGAGTGGACGGATCGGATCCTCGCCGACTCCCTCCGACTCGCGGACGCCTACGGTTGTTTCAGATCCGAGATCGTGGTCATGGGCGAGCACCAGTCGGAGGCTCAAATTGCGGTTCGCAGAAACGATGCTGTCAAGCTCGAGTCGTGCGTCAGAGAGATGAAGAAGACAGAGAAAAAGCTCGTCAAGCTCGCTTCGCTGCTCCGGGAGGTCCAGAAACCATCACCGACAACGACAAGGTCTACGAACGGGATCGAAGAAGCTGAGCTGGCCGGGTTCGTTACAGAGGTGACCAATGTAACAGTGTCGGCGTCGATGGCTGTTTTCTTGTGGACAGCTGCTGTTTTCTCAGCAGCATCAGCGGCCGTGGCTGCTTCATCGATGTCTGTGAAGAATTCTTGGGCGAGAAAATATTTGAAGAATGTTGGAGAAGATGGGGATGATAGCAGAAGAAATGCGACGGAGAGATTGGAGAGATTAGAAGAGTGCATTTGTGCGGTTGAGAGCAGGAGTGAGAGGTTACTCAGGTGTTTGATTAACACCAGAGTCCTTCTCAACACACTCACTCACTAGCTGTAACAAAAGGGGAAAAAAAAAAAATGAAAATTGTTTGATAACAGAAATTTGCTTATTATATCTCAAGATGTTTATAACAGAGATTTTGATAGACAAGACTTCCCTCCAATTTGAGTTTTGAAATTTTTTTTTTTTTTAAAACTTTTCTTCGGTCAGTCACCAGCCTCAATCTCAGAAAATGTCTCACTGAGACAAATGCTCCGGTTCCACTCAGAAATCTAAACCAGTAACACAGAGTAAAAATTATAGGTATAGTAAAATCATTGCGATGGGACTGAGACATTTTTTTGGATTCTTTTTTTTTTTTTTTTTTTTGTGTCATTCAAAATTATAGGTATAGTAAAAATTGCTCTTTTTCTGTGAAAAAAGAAAAAAGAAAGAAAGAAAGAAAGAAAGGCCAGTTATTACTTGATGACTGGGCCTAACCGAGCGTATTATTTAATTTTGACACGGTGGACATGGAATGGGCTTTTGCAACCCATTATCAACCCTTTTTTGAAGTCTACTTCTATTAATTGGCGTGTTTCTATTTGATTTCATGCAGCCACGTTCCAGGGCATAAAAAAATGTTAATGAATTCCCAGGAACTATCGAAATTTGTTCGGAACCGAGGTCCATAGGGACTGTTTGGTTGTAAGGAAGTGGGCGGAAGTAAGGAAGTGGGGGAGTATAATTGCTCACTTCCTATCTATCCAAACACCGAAAAAGGAAAATAAGAAAATCTTTTTTCCTTTTCTCTTTTCCTTTTTACATAATCATTTCCTCACTTCTAAGGTGCTACAGTTAATTTTATGGCCATGTAAATCTCATTTGTAATAAGTTGTAACTTAAACAATTAATTATATGATAATGTAAATCTCACTTGCATTCTAATTACAATCTAATTTTTATTTTTCTTATTTAATTTTTATTTTAATATTATTTTATGGTCAACTTTGCGGTCAACTTTTTCACTTTCACTTTCACATTACCATTTAAACACCGAAAAAGACATAACATTTTCTAAACCACATTTCCTAACAACATCCAAACACCTGAAAACTCACTAACCAATTCCCCAGTACTAAAAGAAACTATTACTATTTCCTCACTTCTTCACATCCTCACTTCCACCTCTAACCAAACAGGTTGCAAGTCCCCTATTAAATAATTTCCTCTCCAACAATTAATTACTGATAAATATTTGAAAAAAAAAAAATCAGCTGGAGATTTGATGCGTGATAAAACACTATAGTCTTCAAAAACTGACCCCCGTCAAGATGATGACATGTGTTCATACTATTGAAAGCCTCCCCTGGAGACATCCACAGCTCTTAATCCGTCTCGAGACCTCCGCCACTCCACATCCTCCTAGAATCACTACAGACCGCGCTAAAGTGAACTTTCATATCGAAAACTCTTCCACCTCGGAAGTTCCACCATCTCAAGTCATCCCAGAGTAACCTCTTGCCCTGAAGACTTTATCCCTCTAAAGCCATCTGCAGTCGAGGTTTCTGATTCCACTCTAGAAGTTCCTAACAACGATCACCAAGATGTCCGCCTGCAGTTACGCCTCTCCTTTCTCTTCTAAGTTCATAATGTGTAACGCTCCTCAGCGCAGACAGTTATCAACAAATTTTATAATTCATGTAACTTGAGAATTATAGTGGAATTTTCTCCTACTCCCCGTGATTTTTCCTGATTTGTGTTTTTCACGTAAAAAAATCTTATGTCTGTCCTTTTTTGTCCTGTGTATCGCTTTTCTTCACGTACTCCCCACTTTCCTACTCTCTCTTGCGGTGCGGATTAACTGTCTGATTAATCATGGCAGAAATTTTCGCCACAAATTTGTTGAGAGATAAGTCCCTACACTCAAGATCTCTCCCCTAAAATCACCCAAGCATTCCTCAGAAAGCCTCTTAGACCCTAGCAATATGTACTGTTATACTGTTCATATTAATATTGTTATTGACACTGATTACTGTTACTATAACTGTATTATCCTAGTAATCGAGAGAACATGAATATTGATTGATCTAAGTTAATTAATTAATAATGTAATCAGACAACTTACACCAGGATTGAAAAAATTGAGAAGGAGACAACATCTGTATTTTGGGTGAGCCTAAGATACAGGTTGCATAGCCGACTAAGGATTTCGCTGCAGGGTTCCCGGGGATGAATGGCATCCCATTTGTTTACTGTTCTATTGTTCGCAGTGATACTGTTACTATTACTGAGTACCTAATGGTACAGCCTGGTTCAACGTCAGAAAACTGAGGTTGTCGTCTCGGGTATGTACGAGACCTACCTAAAACATGGACAACGTCTCCAACCGATCAGCTTCAATAATTTAGGACCCCAATTGATAGTAGGCGTAGTATGAGATGCGTCTATTACATGTGACAATTGGTGTTCGCTAACATAATTAATAATAAAAACTGTCTATATTGTACTGTGACCTCACTCTACCCCTGACTCTATTATAGATGGTTCTCACTACTGTTCATACATGTTATACATGTTACTTCTTATCTAGTATATTTTTAGAGCAGTATTATAGTGACATGTACACACTGTTTATGCAGATGCACCTTCCTTCATTTTACACACTCATTGGGAGTTTTCTGACTCCCTGGATTTATACGTTCAGGTTTATGGTTGTTACCTTTTGCTGATAAGGTGTTTTGGAGAGATTCACATGCATTCGAGGAGCTCGGAGTTTCTCTCTACTTGATCTCTGGTATTTTGCCTCCTTTCTATTGTTATTATTTCTTTTGATTCTCTATATCTTGTATTCCATATTTTTTCTATTTGATTTATTCATAAAATAATGTCATCATGTGTAGAACTTTATATGTTAAATTGCAGTAACTTTATTGCCTTCATAGTTGATTTATATAGCTTGTTCAAGTTACTTTAGGCTTAGCGCATATACGTGGGGTACTCTCCTCACGTATATTCATCGCCGACTCTCATCATGACTCCGTTTCTGCGTATTTTGAGAAGCGGGGTGTAACAAAATCAACATGTGCAGATCGTGCAATTACGAAGATATGGTCATCACCCCATTCACCTCCATGTCGACAGCTTAGAATAAGTAGAACTTCTCCTCCAATGAGGAGGAGGTTCTTCCCTTCCAATCGATCCCAACTCAGAGACATACCAACAAATTCTCTGTGATTCTTGTAATTGAGAATTATAGTGAACTTTTCTCTTTCTCTATGTGATTTTTTTCCGATTTGAATTTTCACGTAAAAAATCTTATGTATGTCCTCTTCTGTGTTGTGCATCGCTTTTATTTACACACTCCTCATTTCCCACTCTCCTTGCGGTGTGGATCGGCCGTCCGATCAATCGCGTCGAAAAGTCTCCACCAAAACCGTAAACAAAAGTGAAATGCAGATTTCCTTTTGTTTGCACTTTACCGCACAAGATAGACATGATTTTGTGTTGATTTCTGTGTTATCATAATTTTTAGGAAAAGCAAGCTGATAAATTAAATAAATTCTTGATTATGCATGCCCCGAAATTCAGTTAAGCACTGACTGACTGTTTCTAATCTCAAAGCCATCCATCTGTGCACGCTCTCAACAGGCACCCAGCCCCTCGTGGTTTGCCAACTCAAAATAAATGATTGTCAGCAAATAATCAATAAAACGAGTGACCTGAGGGGTCGCTAGGCATCAGGCAATTAGTATAAAGAAAACGAGTGATTGGAGAGGTTGACGCACACAGAACCCCTATTTCATTTCCGGTGTTTGCTTCAACGAGGCGTGTTTGGTTGCAAGGAAGTGGGCGGAAGTAAGGAAATGAGAAAGTATAACTGCTCATTTTCCTATCTGTCCAAACACCGGAAAAGGAAATAAGAAAATACCTTTTCCTTTTTTCTTCTCTCTTTTACACAATCATTTCCTCACTTCCAGAGTGCTACAGTTAATTTTGTGGTCATGTAAATCTCATTTGTAATAAGTTGTAGCATGAAACAGTTGTTGGCCCAATGGCCTTCCACTCTAGTTTTGATGATGATCAACACTCATGTAGTTATGTTTACTAATATTCTTGTGTTTCTAAGTTTCAGATCATTAACAGGATATTAGTTGGTGATTAGCTTCAACAAGATGATTAGAAGCTTATCTTGGTGATTCCGGTGCCAAAGCTTAAAGATCATACCTTTGCACTTGGAGAATCACGGAGTTTGGACCGAGTCTACTTGAAGATGAAGATCGTCAAGAAGACTTAGGTATCTAGTTTAGAGTTTGTGTTTTAGATCCATTTGTAAAGCTTAGTTTAGTTGATATGCTCAAGTGCACAAAACACACACGTTTCATAATTTGGTTTTTGGTTTTCATGAATAATAGATCAAAACAAGTTTACCTTATACCTATGTATATTAGATATGTTCTAGACATACATACATGCTTTAAACTTGCTAGACAAACTTATTTTGACTATCCTATTCATGTTTTGAAAAAATCAAGTTGATAAAAATACAAGTTTTGTTTTTGATAAATTTTGCAAGACACAAAAATAAATTGATATGTTGATATATTGTCTTGAAATTTTTATCACAGGTGTATGTTTTAATATAATATGATAAAACAAATTTTGTGAATTTTTTTAGAAGTGTTAAAAGATTTTTAGAAAATATTTTACACTATTTTTCTGACCTGGACTGTGCTGACAGGCTGGTCGGTCGACCGGGACGGTCGACCGCACCAAAGGGCCGGTCGACCGATCCGGTCGACCGACGTGCACGGACGTGCACGTCTGTTAGGCACAGAGCCGGTCGACCGGGCCGGTCGACCGGGATGAGAGCTCTGCTCTCGGGAATTTTCGGTCGACCGGACCGGTCGACCGATGTTGCCCAACGGTCACATTTTTGACCGTTGGCGGTCGACCGGGCGGTCGACCGGCAGTTGGTCAGACTGCCACATCAGCCTAACGGCTAGTTTTGTGTAGGGGCTATATAAACCCCATCTCTTTGGGGATTTTTGCCAAGATTTTCAAGAGAAAAAATACTGGTTTTCTGAAGTGTTTAAAGAGTTTTAAAAGAGTTTTAAGTGCTAACAAGATTTATTCTTTGTGTTTTTGGGTTTTGGAAAAATCAAAGAAATTGGAATTTGGGATTTTTGTATTGGCTTTCATTCTTTATCTTTTACAAGAAATTTCCCAGTGTTTTCTTTGAGTTCTTGTTTTCCAAAACACATAGTTTCCACACTTGAGCTATCATACTATCCTAAACTATTAGGATCTTGTTTTTGTGGAAAAAGAAGAAAGAGAGAGTTTGAGGTTGTTGTTGTAAACCTCTTGTGTTGTAAACCCTCCTTTTATTTGTGAATCCCTCTTCGGTAGAGGTGATCGGAGTGGTATTGGTTTGGATCCCTCAAGTGTGAGGTGATTGGGATTGTGTTTGTAAGCCTCTTAGGTAGAGGTGTGGTTGTTGGTTGACACCTCTAGTGTGAGGTGTTGTGGTTTGTATTGAGAGAGGAGTTCGGTACTCCTTGGGTTGTAAGAAATCCTCTTCGGTAGAGGTTCCCTCGGTGGGAGTTGAGATAGTGGAAATCCTACACGGTGGTGTAGCGGGGATGTAGAGCTAGGTGCTCGAACCTCGAAACAAATCTTGGTGTTTGCGATTGCTCCCATTGTCTCTCTAACTCTCTCTCATTTACTTTGTGCAAAGCATCATATTCACATCATATCATATTTGCTTGTGTTGTGCATAGTTCATATTGCCTTACATTTATTCATATTGCTATTCATTCTTGATTGCTTGGTTTGATTGTGTGTGCACATATTTCTTATTGCTTGGATTGCTTGTGTGTGTGTGCCTAACTTGTACTCATCCAACAAGAGCTTCAAATAGCGCCTCAACCCATTTCAAGGGGAATCAAGGGGAGTTAGTCCAGAGCCTCGAAAGGGGAATTCGGCTACACTTGTTGTATTGTATTAGTTTGTGCATAATTTGCATTAGCTTCCGCATTTAGCGCACTTAGTTTGCATTTAGTTTCTCAGATTAGCATTCACACCTATTCACCCCCCCTCTAGGTGTTTTTCAATTGGTATCAGAGCTAGTGCTCCTGATATTTAGGCTTAACATCCTAGGAGTGATCCATTTGCTTGCTAATCTCATTTGCAGTTGTTTGATTGCACATTCATAGTTTACCATGGACTTCATGACCCCTCCTAGCTTTGACCCTTCCAACATTGATGTTTGGAAGTATAGGATGTCCATGTACCTAAAGACCCTAGGTTTGCATGTTTTCCTTGCGGCCACCAAGAGATGTTATCTTGGTGATTGCAATCATATAGGGGCCAATGCACTAGCCCTAGAGGCTATTAGAAGCACATTACCTAAAGATTATCTTATGTGTGTTTCTAATCTTGATTCCGCTTTTGCAGTGTGGAACAAGTTGACAACAACCACCACCTCCAAGCTTCAATTGCCAATCCAAGAAGAGGAATCTAGCGGAGAATCCGAGCCACAACAATGCTATATGGTCCAAGGGAATGACTCCTTGAGGTACACTCGGAAACTCCATTAGATAGTGATGATGATGCTAGTTCTTCAAATGATTATGTTGATCCCCATGCCTTAAATGAAGAACTTTCTATTGTTTGTGAAAAACTAATAGAAAAATATAACTTGTTGAAAAATAAAAGTCTAGAAATTGAAAAAGAAAATAAGAGTTTGCATGCTAGACTTACCAATGTTTTGCAAGAAAAGGTTGAGGTCTATAATGAAATGGATTCATTAAAATCTCAACTTGATCTTGCACTTAAAGAAAATAACTTTTTGAAAAATAAAAATGATTGCCATGATCTTTTGAAGAAAAATGAAAACTTGTCTTCAAAAGTAGATTTTGTTTTAAAAGAGAATGTTGATTTGAAAAATAAAATTATTTCTATTTCAAATGAGTTGAATGCTTGTTTAGATAAGAATATGGTTTTGCAAAATAAAATTGATGCTCATGTTTGCCATGCTAGTGTAGCCTCTTCATCTAGTCTACCTAATGCATGTACCTCTTCTTCTAGGATTAATGATGATATTTGTATGTTAAAGAAGAGAGTAGATTGTTTGGGCTCCACTATGAGCCAATGTGCCATGAACCACTCACGGTTGGAAACCTTGGTTCGAAAGAAACAAGTTCCAACTTTTATGCATGCACACCCTCCACGGCATACACATGCTCCACACGGACACACTCCTCACATGTATGCTCATGTGTACACTTGTACACATTGTGGACGTAAGGGCCACCTTGCTAAATTTTGTTATGATAGACTACATACTCCAAATTTAGCAAAGAAGTTTGTTTGGGTTAGAGAAGGGACTAACCCCCATGGACCCAACAAGATGTGGGTACCAAAGACCACCCCTCCTATTATTTTTGATGTAGGTGTGGGCTCTCACATGACGTGAGAGTGATGACACCTTGGAGTGGATGCGTTCCGGACTTAAAGGAAATCTATTGGATGCATCACTTTCAAGGGAAGATTTGGTGGAGATGACCACCATGTTTGGAGACAAGGAGAGTTGCTTCTTCGGTTTTGGTAACAATCCTTTACTCCCATTTATTGTTTACATGCTTTTAATATTCATTGTTTATAGCATGTTTTTGATGTCTATGGATTAATATGTTCATTCCATGTTTATTAGATCCTTGACATACATATATAGTATTTGAGACACATATGCTTATATGAACCCATACTTAGTGTTCTCATTTTTGTTTAAACTATAATGTACATCATGAATCTAATACATGTGAATTTACATAATAATCATGTTTTAGTTTATCATGATGATTTTTATCTTGTTTTGATGCTTCATGTTAAGATTACTTGTTTAGATGTTAGTTTTCATTAAGACTAGGATTTATACTTGTACGTATAGTGGGCCACAAATAAATCTATATATGTTTGAATTGAATGCTTATTTGAACCCATTAGATGTGCTAGTATAGTCTAGTTTTGATGATTCATACATTTTAAACTTGTATTCCCATTTTGGATTTGTTTTATGAGTTTTTTCACTTCATGTATATGTTGTAT
The DNA here is from genome assembly GCA_038442645.1 of Agave tequilana. Lineage (NCBI taxonomy): Eukaryota > Viridiplantae > Streptophyta > Magnoliopsida > Asparagales > Asparagaceae > Agave > Agave tequilana. Next base: position 10,309 of record JAVJIF010012595.1, on the reverse strand, counting down.
TGCCAAACTTGAAGATATACATGTATACCCCTTGAGTCATTTGCCTTTCATGCAAATATCTATTATGGACTCAAAGTGTGTTTAAGGGATATGTATGTATACTTCTTGTGTTGACAAATCATACATATACCTTGAAAAGAATTGGTATCAAATTGTTTTAATGAAAAGCTAAATTTTCATACTTTTCATGCTTTTCATGTTTTCATGATTGTCATGTTTATTGTGTCAATATTTAACTTCATGTATATGTCCATCTTATCCAAACTATTGACTATACATGAGTATCCTTTTTGAGCCACGTGCCTTAATGCATATATTTTGTGGACTCGTTATGTTTTGGATATGTATGTATATTTTAGCTTGTATTAGACATACATATGCCTTGAAGATTAAATAAGGAGTTTTATATGATTTTTCATGTTTTTTGATGGAATTATGTTTTAAGGAATAATTGAGCTTAATGAAATATTTTCATGATTATGATCTTCACATATTATTTGTACACTCATATCTATTGCTCATGTTTTGTTTCTCATGAGTTATGCTTTATTGGTTAGAGTAATGATTATCATGTGAATTTCAATTTTGTTTTATTCCTTGCTTGAAGGATTTCGTACTAGTTAATAAGTTTTTCCATTTTAACTAGTTCGTATTCTTCATTTGGTAGTGATTTTCAAACTAAACCTAATTTTCAAATCTATTTTTGAAAACCCCTACCATCTAAGGGCGGTAGGATGGGAGATCATGTTCATGTATGCCTTAAATTGAAAATCTTTAAAACTTGAATTATGATTGGGTGGTAGATAATATGATGTATACACTTGAACTTATTGTTATGTCAATTGGTATCATTGAACTCTTTCAATTGGTATCATTTTGATCTTCTTGTATACTCATATATGTCTTGTATGTATGTATGCTTTAAATTTCAAGTATATCAATTTCTATTGGTATCTGTCTTTCATACATATATATGTTTGTGTTTATGCTAGTGCTTGAGTTTCAATTTTGTTTAAATTGATTACTTTTAAATTGGTATCAAGACTATGCATGATTTTAGTTTGTATTTCATAAAGGGGGAGAAAATTTGATTTTGTATTTCAATTGGTATTTGTACTCCCACACTTTATGATTAAAAGTTGTTATTTTAAACATATGATATCAACATCAAATTTGTTTATATGTTTTAAAATGAACAATTCTTACAATTGGTATCATGTTGTTTATGGTCACCCCTTATTGACCTTGTTTTTGTTTTAGACAAAAAGGGGGAGAACATTGTTTGCATTGTTTTGATTGACATAAAGGGGAAGCAAGATTTTTACCCCTCGTTTTATTTGTGGTTTTGATTACCCCTTTGTTGATGATTGACAAAAAGGGGGAGAAGTATTTATGAAGTAGTTTTATATGCATGCTTATGTTTTATATGCATATATTATGTTTTAATCTCAAGAATAGTAAGTTTGATTGATTTATAGAGTTTGCTTTGTAATTGGTATCTAGAGCATATTTTATGTGCATATTTTATGTTGAATATTCCATTGGTATCTAGAGCACCATGTTTATATGCATTTGTCATGCATTGCATATTATTGTTTATTTGTGTATGCATGAGTTAAGGGGGAGCTTCTTTGAAGCTTAACTTTAATCCATGCATATATAACTCCATGAGTTTTGTCATCATCAAAAAGGGGGAGATTGTTGGCCCAATGGCCTTCCACTCTAGTTTTGATGATGATCAACACTCATGTAGTTATGTTTACTAATATTCTTGTGTTTCTAAGTTTCAGATCATTAACAGGATATTAGTTGGTGATTAGCTTCAACAAGATGATTAGAAGCTTATCTTGGTGATTCGGTGCCAAAGCTTAAAGATCATACCTTTGCACTTGGAGAATCACGGAGTTTGGACCGAGTCTACTTGAAGATGAAGATCGTCAAGAAGACTTAGGTATCTAGTTTAGAGTTTGTGTTTTAGATCCATTTGTAAAGCTTAGTTTAGTTGATATGCTCAAGTGCACAAAAAACACACGTTTCATGATTTGGTTTTGATTTTCATGAATAATAGATCAAAACAAGTTTACCTTATACCTATGTATATTAGATATGTTCTAGACATACATACATGCTTTAAACTTGCTAGACAAACTTATTTTGACTATCCTATTCATGTTTTGGAAAAATCAAGTTTGATAAAAATACAAGTTTTGTTTTTGATAAATTTTGCAAGACACAAAAATAAATTGATATGTTGATATATTGTCTTGAAATTTTTATCACAGGTGTATGTTTTAATATAATATGATAAAACAAATTTTGTGAATTTTTTAGAAGTGTTAAAAGATTTTTAGAAAATATTTTACACTATTTTTCTGACCTGAACTGTGCTGACAGGCTGGTCGGTCGACCGGGACGGTCGACCGCACCAAAGGGCCGGTCGACCGATCCGGTCGACCGACGTGCACGGACGTGCACGTCTGTTAGGCACAGAGCCGGTCGACCGGGCCGGTCGACCGGATGAGAGCTCTGCTCTCGGGAATTTTCGGTCGACCGGACCGGTCGACCGATGTTGCCCAACGGTCACATTTTTGACCGTTGGCGGTCGACGGGCCGGTCGACCGGCAGTTGGTCAGACTGCCACATCAGCCTAACGGCTAGTTTGTGTAGGGGCTATATAAACCCCATCTCTTTGGGGATTTTTGCCAAGATTTTCAAGAGAAAAAAATACTGTTTTCTGAAGTTTTAAAAGAGTTTTAAAAGAGTTTTAAGTGCTAACAAGATTTATTCTTTGTGTTTTTGGGTTTGGAAAAATCAAAGAAATTGGAATTTGGGATTTTTGTATTGGCTTTCATTCTTTATCTTTTACAAGAAATTTCCCAAGTTGTTCTTTGAGTTCTTGTTTCCAAAACACATAGTTTCCACACTTGAGCTATCATACTATCCTAAACTATTAGGATCTTGTTTTTGTGGAAAAAGAAGAAAGAGAGAGTTTAAGGTTGTTGTTGTAAACCTCTTGTGTTGTAAACCCCCTTTTATTTGTGAATCCCTCTTCGGTAGAGGTGATCGGAGTGGTATGGTTTGGATCCCTCAAGTGTGAGGTGATTGGGATTGTGTTTGTAAGCCTCTTAGGTAGAGGTGTGGTTGTTGGTTGACACCTCTAGTGTGAGGTGTTGTGGTTTGTATTGAGAGAGGAGTTCGGTACTCCTTGGGTTGTAAGAAATCCTCTTCGGTAGAGGTTCCCTCGGTGGGAGTTGAGATAGTGGAAATCCTACACGGTGGTGTAAGCGGGGATGTAGAGCTAGGTGCTCGAACCTCGAAACAAATCTTGGTGTTTGCGATTGCTCCCATTGTCTCTCTAACTCTCTCTCATTTACTTTGTGCAAAGCATCATATTCACATCATATCATATTTGCTTGTGTTGTGCATAGTTCATATTGCCTTGTATTTATTCATATTGCTATTCATTCTGATTGCTTGGTTTGATTGTGTGTGCACATATTTCTTATTGCTTGGATTGCTTGTGTGTGGTGCCTAACTTGTACTCATCCAACAAGAGCTTCAAATAGCGCCTCAACCCATTTCAAGGGGAATCAAGGGGAGTTAGTCCAGAGCCTCGAAAGGGGAATTCGGCTACACTTGTTGTATTGTATTAGTTTGTGCATAATTTGCATTAGCTTCCGCATTTAGCGCACTTAGTTTGCATTTAGTTTCTCAGATTAGCATTCACACCTATTCACCCCCCCTCTAGGTTTTTCAACAGTTAATTTTTTAGTTATGTAAATCTCACTTGCATTCTAATTACAGTCCATTTTCATTTTTCTAATTAGTTTTTATTTTAATATTATTTTGCGGTCAACTTTGTGGTCAACTTATCCACTTCCACTTTCCATTGCCATCCAAACACCGAAAAACTTACTAACCAATTATTAAGTTTTAAAGGGAACTATTACCACTTCCTCACTTCCGTAATTCCTCACTTCACCCTTAACCAAACAGGCCCGAGCTCGTACAAAGAGTCTCTCTCAATTATTGCAGTTTTAATTTGTAACTTTGATTTTGATTTTCTCCAATCATTTATAGTTGAACATTTTGTTATCGTCATCATCCCGCTACGGTGGAAACGTTGAAATGCAGCGAACTAGATATTATAATGGTATGTGTAAGGTTGCTTGGCGCATACAGAAGTAGGAAAAAACGATTGAAAAGAAGTATATGTTTTTCCCGTCTTTATTTTTTTAGGGTTACTAATTTGTAAATGTAAACCTTTAATTGGGTATATTTCATATACTTGTAAATGTTTTGTAATGCTAATACTGGCATTTCATATATTTTTAATAGAAAAACTTCGCTATAGCCTCCTATGTCAAATCATAATTAGGAAAAAACTCATCTTTTATAATTTTATTCGTTTCAGTCACATCTTTTTTTAAACTAACCAAGTGCACCCACGTGTCAAGCGCAGAAGCGCTCTTCAGCGGCAAAAGACGCAAATGCCTCTCAGTAATTGCATGGAAAAAAGCGAACCGCTTCGAAAATGTGGACTGTTGGTAACCTATTTCTGAAGAGTGCGACCATGATCGCAGTTTTATAAAAATGGCTTATTTCTGAGGATTGCGATCTCCTTTTTCGAAAATGTGGACTGTTGGATAACATATTTCTTAGAGTGCGACCATGATTACAATCCTTATAAAAAAATATTATTTCTGAGAATTACGATCATAATCACAATCTTCATAAAAATGTCATATTTCTGAGGACTGCGATCATGATTGCAATCCTCACAAAAATGTCATGCTTTTTAGTTTTTATAGGGCTGCGATCATAGTCGCAGAACTCATGAGGAATGTGACCTCATAAAAATGCCTTATTTTTTAGTTTTATAGGACTGCGACCATGATCGCAGTTCTCATTATTAGAACATATTTTTGAGTTTTTATAGGACTGCGATCATGATCGCAATCTCACAAAAATGCCTTATTTTTTAGTTTTTATTAGGACTGCGACCTGTTGGCCCAATGTTACAATCAACAGTTTCTTGTTTTGATAATAATAAAATATATGTGATTATTTAGTACTAATCAAATTCAATTGTTTAAGTGTGTTTCATAGTTCTAAAGGATTCAAGAAGTTTTCTTCCTCTAAAGGAAGGTGTCGATGGCTCAAGAGTACTCAAGTATGAGATGAAGCTCAAAGCACTCGACATCGCTATTGGAGAAGCCTACTTGAAGACACCTGTAATCGTTTAGAACCTTGTAAGAAAATAGTTTGTTAAAGTGTAAAATATAGATTTGATGCTCAAAGAGTTACACACACAAAAATACACGTTCTCGAAAATACAAGTTGTTTTGTATTGGTGTTTTACATATTTGGTCTTAATACATATTTCATATATTTTCAAAGATTATACCAAGTTTAGAACTTGTATTAAATTGCCAATACATAGTTATACCTCTTAAAAAAAACCAATACAAATTTATTAGAAAATTTTCATTTCAAGTTTTTCAGAAAGTCAAGTTTTCAGCCTAGGTCGGTCGACCAGACGGTCGACCGTTGCCTATGACAGGCCAAGTCGGTCGACCGATGCTGTGGCTTGGGGTGTGCACGTTGTGCATGTCTGTCGGTCGAACGACCGGTCGACCGCTAACCCTTGCGGTCGACGTTTGGTTGACCGACTGGCTCACCCTTAGTCTCGGTTGACCGACCGGTGGACCAGAGCCAATGGCTACTTTACCGACACTCTGCTAAAAGCTCAATAATGGCTAGTTTTGAATCTGTTTCGTCTTTTCTGTTTTCCAACAGACATTTTCTGTTTTATTAGCCTTATCTATAGGCTTTATGAGTTGCTATATGAATAGGTTATTGGGTTTGAGTTGAGAAAAAACTAGTTTTACAAATTTTCATAAAAATTCAAGTTTGCTTCAAAAGAGAGAGAAGTTTTTCTAACTTTCAATTTTCAAGTGCAATCTTTTCAAAACTAATTTATTTGGTTTTTCCGATATTAAATTCTTTCTATTTGAATTTTTACTCTCACATAACTCCATGAGATTCATTTATATTCTACTCTATAGAAAGTTATAAGAGAGAGTGTTTGCGATTTTGAGTGATCACCAAGGGCTTTATAACCTCAATTAGTTTTGTGCTACCTCTTGTGTAGAGGATTGAGTGGTGGAGTTGTGTACTCCGATCTTGTGTAGACCTTTGTATTTCTTATTGTAAGGTCCCTTTGTGGAAGATCCTTTAGTGGATATTAAAATCCTTCATAGTGGTGAAGGCGGAGACGTAAAGCAATGGTTCGAACTTCGAAACAAATTCTGTGTGTTTGCGATTTCTTGTCTCTTGATCTCTATCTCTTTACTTGTGTTGTTATTTCTCTTTCAATCTCTATCTATTGCATGCATACTTTCATCATTGCATTACATACATCATTCACTTTTATCGGTTTATACTCATCTCAACAAGAAGAAAATTGAGCACCTCAACTCATAATCTAGAGGAATATTAGAGGAGAAGTTCTAGAGCTCTTTACGGGAAATTCAGCTTCAATTCTTATTTTGAGTGATCGATTTGCATCATTTAGCATAGTTTATTTTTATTCTGCATTTGATTAGCATTACACCTATTCACCTCCCTCTAGGTGTATTTCAATTGCTATAAGAGCCTTAGTCTCTAGATTTTGGTTTAACCACTTTAGAGAGATCATATTTGCTAATGACTTCATTTACATTTTCATTTTCTATCCACTATAGTAAAAAATGGCCAAAAGAATTAAGACCCCTCCTAAGTTGATGGCCTTAATTTTCCCATATGGAAGGTTAAGATGGTTGTGTTCTTCCAATCCCTATAAAGCTGGGTTGCAAAAGCGGTGACTAAACCCTTTAGTGTACTCATCGGTGATGAGGACACTTGGTCTGATATTACCACCAAAGAATTTGATGCTAATGCAAATGCACACTACACATTACATCAAGCCTTGAACGATGATGACATACTAGGGTCATTCATTGCAAATCTGCATACAAGATTTGGTCACACCTAGTGGTCGCATATGAGGGAACTTCACAAGTCAAGAGAGCTAAGATAAATCTCTGTGTTCCTAATATGAAAATTTCACCATGCATGAAAATGACTCCATGATGACATTGTTACAAGATTCACTAAAATCACTAATGATCTTCCTTCCCTAGGTAATGTCATGGTAATGACCAAAAGGTGAGGAAGGTCATTCGTGCACTACCATTTTTATAAGAGGCCAAGGCTACAACATTGAAGGAGCTAAATGACAAAGAAGAGATAGAGCTCATCGGTCTTATCGGCAACCTTAAGACTAATGAGATAGCGAAGAAGGCAAAAAAAAAGATGGCACCATAAAAGAAGAAGATAAAATATTTAAGTCTACTCTCACCATCTCCGACGATGAAGAAGAAGAAGATGATGAAGATTTTCCTTCTAGTGAAAAATGTAAGAAGGATGTATAACAAGGTCAAGTTCAAGAAAAGAAGACGATGGCAAGGGAAGGAGGACAAGAAAAGCATTTACCACAATTGTTGAAAACCCGGACACATCATTGCCAAGTGCTCAAAGAACAAAAGCAAGCCTACAACCTCCAAGAAGCCCTACAAAAAGAAGACCTTGAAAGCTACATGGGATTCAGATAGTGAATTCGAAGAAGAAGTGGGTACGACAAACATGTGTTTCATGGCAAATGACAACACACCCAAGATAACATCCGAACCTTCACTTGATGATTGTGAATTAATAATAGATGAATTGGGTGGGGGATTTGAAGAACTTTCTAATAATTATGATTTTCTAAAGAAGAAAGATTTATAAATGAAAGGGAAAAAAAGAAATTCTTCAAAATAAAGTTGTCACTCTTCTAAAGAAAAAGATGTTTTATCTTCCACACTTAAGTCTACACAAAAAGATTTTGATGCACACAAAGTTTCTTATAAGAAAAAAAATTTAATTGATGAAAATGAGATTTCTATTTTGAAAACTAAAATTAACACTATGGGTGACGTCTTGAAGAAATGTGAGTTTGATAAAACTAGATTAGATGTCATGTTTCCTAAGAGACACACTCCAAAGAAAACATGTTCATATACTACATGCTCATCATACTACACATATTCACACTCCTAAATCATAACATATTCATACACATCATGCTAAACATGCTACACACACCAAGCATGGTTATACTCCACACATACACACATCATGTTTTTATATAAGATAGAGTTTATTCTTGTACTTATTGTGGCCGAAAGGGTCACTTAACTAAGTTTGTTATGATCATATAAATGCTTCAAATGATCATGTTTGGGTTCGAAGAACTAACTCTATATGACCCAAGAAAATATGGGTGCCAAAATCAACAAATCTTTACTTGATATAGGTACACACCAAGGCTCCATGACATAGAGAGCGGTGGTACCTTGATAGCGATTGCTCAAGGCACATGACTTGAGATATCAACAACTTTGCAACCGTATCAAGGTACCATGAAGGTGGCACCGTCACCTTCGGAGATGATTCAAAGGGCAAAATCAATGGTATATGTATATCTAAATTGGCTTAATTTCTTTAATTGAAAATATTTTTGGTTAATGGTCTCAAGCATAATCTCTTGAGCATTAGCCAACTTTGTGATAAAAATTTTAAAGTTGTTTTTGATGATTTGTCTTGCAATGTTTTAGATAAGAAAAACAAATATTTGTTTTCTTTTATTTTCGTGAAAACAATATCTATATGATTGATATGTCTAATTTACATTGTAATGCTACTTGTTAAATACTTTTTATGAAGATTCTTGGTTATGGCATAGGAGACTGGACCATATTTCGTTTGACATCTTTTTAGAATTAACTCTAAAGAATCGGTAAAGGGTATCCCTTTTTTGAAATTTGAAAATGACCGCATTTGTGATGAGTGCCAACTTGAAAAAAAACCAACTCATCTTTCAAAGAAATCAAGGATATCATGACATCTAGACCATTAGAGTTGACCACAAGAAATTTGGTCCAATAAAAACTAAAAAGTCTTAGTGATATCGTTTTGCTTTCGTCTAGTTGATGTTTTTCTAAGTTTATACGGGTTTTCTTTTTGAAACACAAAGATGAAACCTTTTCGCGTTTTCATGTTTTAGAAAAAGAGTTGAAAAAAAAGGATTTCTGATTTTACTTATAAGGAGTAATAGAGGTGATGAATTCATTAACCATTCCTTTATCACTATCACTATTGTGAAGAAATGTAATAAAACATGAGCTATCTTTTCTTAAAACTCCACAACAAAATGGAGTCGTTGAAAGAAAGAATCACACTCTTTAAGAAATTCTAGGACAATGATTAATGAATACGGACTCCTCAATATCTATGGGCTGAGGCCGTAAACACTTCATGTTACATATCAAATAAAATTTATTTTGCAAAAACACTTTCAAAACTCCATTTATGATATATAATTTGAGAAAAACCAGATGTTCATATTTTAGAGTTTTTTGTTGTAAATATTTTATTTTGAACACTAAAGACAATTTAGATAATTTGATGTCAAATCTTATGAAGGTATATTTATTGGGTATTCAAATATAGTAAGGCCTATCGAGTCTTCAATAAGTCTACTTTGACTATTGAAGAGTTTATACATGTCAAGTTTAATCTAATATTTTGTGAAGAATGTTTTAGAAATTGATTTCTTAGGTGAAAATATGGAGAAAATATCCTTGAAGGACTCAACAGTGCAAGAAGACAAGCCAAAGGATAAGGAATATGGTGAAGTTCAAGATATTGAAGTGGAGCCATCACAACTACTTCCAAATGATTGCATTACATACATCATTCACTTTTGTCGGTTATACTCATCTCAAAAAGAAGGCAATTGAGCACCTCAAACTCAATCAGAGGAATATTAGAGGGGAAGTTTTAGAGCCCTTCACAGGGAATTCGGCTTCAATTCTTATTTTGAGTGACCGGTTTGCATCATTTGGCATAGTTTATTTTTATTCCGCATTTGATTAGCATTACACCTATTTACCCCCTCTAGGTGTATTTCACGACCATGATCGCAGTCCTTAGAAAAACATAAATTTTCAGCTTATATTGTCTTATAAATGTCATAATTCAATTAATAAAATAACTGTAATCATAGTTGCAGCCTTCTAATAAAAAATTATGATCATAGTTCTCACATAGGACTGGATCATGAGTCACAGCCTCATATCAATATCATCATCGTCAGCAGACTCTCGTCACTGGCATCGAATGATTTCCCTTTTTTTCTGAGTTTAAATATCACATCAATCACAAA